>APFE030999600.1:164428-224911 GCA_000404065.3 Pinus taeda
TTGGGAGGAGGTTTCAATGGATTTTATCACAGGTTTACCCAAGTCTGAGGGAAAGAGTGTCATCATGGTGGTAGTTGACAGACTTACCAAGTATGCCCACTTTTGTGCATTATCACATCCATTTAAAGCTAGTACAGTTTCTACTGCATTTATGGAAACAATTCAAAAGCTACATGGAAACCCAAAGATTATTGTAAGTGACAGAGATCCCATTTTCACTGGAAATTTTTGGACAGAATTATTTTCTTGTCTTGTACTCAGTTAGCTCATAGCTCATCTTATCATCCTCAATCTGATGGGCAAACTAAGATAGTAAACAAATGTTTGGAATGATATCTTCGTTGCTTTGTATCTGATAAACAGACACAATGGGTCAATGGTTGCCTCTTGCTGAATGGTGGTATAACACTTCCTTCCATACAACAAAAAAATGACCCCATTTATGCACTTTATGGGTATAACTACCACATCCAATCACATCATATTTAAAAGAGAAAATTCTAAGGTTAGCAGTGGAACATCACATCGAACATCAACAACAAGTCCTCCAACTCTTAAAGGATAACCTCGTGTTGGCACAGAATAGAATGAAACAACATGCAGATCAACATCGTAGCGAAAGAAGTTTTGATGTAGGTGATTGGTATTCCTACGGCTACAACCATATAAGCAAATGTCCCTCAAGCAAGCTAAGAAGGATAATAAATTATCACCAAAGTATTATGGTCCATACAAGGTGTTGCAAAAGATTGGTACTATGGCATACAAATTGGAGCTTCCTGCAGCTTCTCGATTGCACCCAGTTTTCCATGTTCATGTTTAAAGAAGGTTATAGGCGACAAGCTCCCAGTTCAAACAATATTGCCAGAACTTGATGAGGAAGGAAAAATTATATTGGAACCGGAAGCAGTCATAGAAACAAGAACTTGACAGCTACGAAATCGATCAATTTCAGAGTCTCTTATCAAGTGGAAGAACTTATCCGCTGAAGATTCCACATGGGAGGATGAGAATTTTATGCAGAAGTATCCAGAACTACTCAAGCGTTGAGGACAACACTTTTTTGAAGGCGAGGGGCATGTTGGGTCCCTATAATACTAGTGATTACCCCATTACCATTGTAGTTATACCCCTTATTAATATTGTTGTGCCCTATTGCCCCCATATTGTTATTACTGTGCCCCATAGAATCCCTCTATTGTTATTTTTGTGGCTTTATATTATTATTGTTAGGTCGGCTGGGTTATATTGTGACTCCTGAGACTCCTATATATAGAAAGGAGGTTTTGTCATTTGTATCATCCAAGAATTGTTCATTTATGTAATGTAAAGGAGGTTGCCCCCTCGAAGAGGCTAAATTCTAAGGCGTTGATCTATCTTTTCTATCTTTTTGTGAGCTGGTTTCATAACAAAAAATATAATATTGAAATCTATTACTACGTTACTTTGACTTTAATTCTATTTTCATAATATATTATTTCAATTTGAATAATTATTTATACTACTAAGGTGTTCAAAAAAAAGTTTTGTAAATAAACTTAGAATCTACTTTCAAAACTACTAGAGAGATTAACTAAATATTTAGCTTTAAACTTGCTTTGCTTTGTTTTGCAATGTTGGTGCCTTTAACTAGAATAATGTTCATATGATTATCTTCCTCAAATTTTTCCCCATTTTTTTTATTATTTCACAGTAGCAAATTGCATAGTCTGATGAGGCAGAGGAGTTGCCCAAAAAGTTATGGAAATTCCTGTTATATTTAGAGAAAATCTAGCAAGGATTTTTGTAAATCCAAATTATAGTTGTTAAACTTCAAAATTTTAGGTGTCCTAGACGTTTTTGATGGTGTTGAATCCGTTTCCACCATCAAAAACATGATTCAAACACTGCCTCTACAAGATTTTTTGAATTTTTTTGCCCGAATTCTGACCACTTTTGGCCGTCCAAGCAATTCCTCCGCCTCATTAGACGACTCCATTGCAAATGGACAGGTGACTCTGAAACATTTATGGGTAGTGATAGTTCCCATTTTCTGGAATCCAAGAGAGGTTTAACGGTATAATTCTCATGGATAAGCATGATACCATAAGGTATAAGACCAACCATTGGGATTTATAATTAAAAAATATTTGCCCAAAATATGCAAACGAGTGAATTTGTTTACACATGCACTGCATAGCTCGAGAGTTGTAAATGGTTAATGGTTCAAATAATTGGATTCAAAAAGCATAATTTTTCTTTGTAAGTTTAGTAAAACTATATTTCATCATGTCCAATATATCACTTCGATTGGGGCAAGGAATTGAACCAATGGCTTCATATCAAGGAGTGCTTTAACAGAGCACCCAATCACCATCTATCCAAGACACCGTGAACCAAAAAATATAAATTTGAATACACTATATTTTCTAATCTTTAATAGGTAATAAGAAAATATATTAATTTTAATTAAATAAAAGAAGTTCCACTAAATTTATTTATTTATAAGGTAAGTAATTGTAAATTGATGTCTTCCAAGTTTATTTATTGATTAAAATAATTATAGCCATAAATATTAATTTAATAAACATTAATATATTTTTTCATGTGACATTTCACATTACAATATTTACAAAATCATAAAATAATTAAACCATATAATTAAAATACATATGGTTAATCAATTTTTATTTATTTATAATATATGGTTAATAAACTAGGTAAATTGTTATTTTGGACATTCGGCTCCCGCTCTACAACCTGCGAGATTTGCATTCCGCGCAATCTGAAGACTGCGAGCGCGCCCGCTCTCTGCACGTCTTGATCCCTGCGGGCACGTCCGCCTAGGGCTTCGCTTCAAGCTGCGACCGGTCTGGTTGGATTTGTTGGCTCTTCATGGAGGAGCTGACTCCCCCCTAGGGGTCTTCCTCCCCTCCTCCGCCTTCCGCCACTGAGGCCTTCAAAACCTTGTTGGCCTCTCTGCCCAAGAAGAAATGCGTGGAAGCTGCTAAGTTTGTGAAAAAACTAGAAGATATCCCCAAGATCGCCCTTCTGCCTGAAAGTCCGATTCAGGTAGCCTTATCTTTGGCAGATCGTGCTCTAGTCGGTCAGTTCACAGGACTTTGGCCTTCCCTGAAATCAACTGAAAACTGAGTCGCTAGGAACTGGGCTCCCCTGATAAAAAACAAGGTAACCTCTTACTTCCTCAGAAGAGGATCTTTCTTATTTGAATTTTCTGCAAAAGAGGACAAGGATCTCATTTTCAGGAATGGCCCCTCCTTCATGGGCCCTCAAGGTCTGTATTTATATAAATGGACACCAGACTTCAATCTGGCGATGGATGTGCCTACAGCGGTCCCAGTGTGGATAAGACTCCCTAATCTTCCAGTTCACTGCTGGAACTGGGACTCTTTGAAACATATAGGAAACACTCTTGGGAAATTTATAGACAAGGCCAACAGCAAAGATCAGTACGATTGTGCCAGAATTTGTGTGGAGGTATATCTAGAGGTCGGACTACCATAAGCCATCAAAATAGTTGTAGGTCCATGGACGCATGTACAGAAATTGGACTATGAACCGTTGCCGTTCAAATGCCGGAAGTGCCACGTCTATGGACACTTCACCAGAGACTGCCCGTCCAAAGGGGTAGAAGAAAAAGGGAAGGAAGAAGGATGGAATCAGGCAAAGCGTCCCAAAACTTCACACATGAAGAATGCAAATGCAAATGCAAAAGCTCCCCAAGCGGGTCCTGCTCATAAACCATCCATGGAAAGCCAAGGGAACAAATTTGAGATCCTTGGATCTGAAATCATGAACACGCAAGAGATAGAAATCCCAAAGGAGATCTCTCCATCTAAAGCATCCCCCTCCAAAAGTGTACCAGAGAGATCCAAAGGGAGGATGTCAGAAGAAGAAGAGGAAACCCAAGAGTCCGAGGAATCGGAGGAAGAAGGGGAGATAGGTGAATCACAGTCTTCCCCTAGAAGATCTACAAGAGGGCACATGTCAACAAAGGAAAAAAGAGAACAAGAAACTTACAAGGACAAGCTTCAGGGCAGCCATCCAACGCTAGAGAAACTCCTAGCAAAAACCCCGAAGATGAAGAGGATCCAAACCCAGAGCGCCAAAGGAGCTCATCACAGCAAAAGTAAATGATGAAGATAGTCTCCTGGAATTGTAGGGGAATGGACACTAAAGCTAAGGAAGAAGCAACGAATAGTTTAATAAGACTGGAAGCCCCGGACATCCTTCTCATCCAGGAGACTAAATTGGAGGACTCAGTCTTCCTCCAGGCAAGAAAATAAATTTGGAAGAAAGACGGAGCGCAAGCAACCTCTACCCGTGGAGCATCGGGAGGACATGAGTCGCTGTGGAATCCAAATAAGTTCTCATTAATCTCTGAGTCCTTGAACACTCATTGGATTTTGTTAGAAATGCAGCACTTAGAATCTAAGGAAATTATTTGCCTGTTCAATGTATATGCTCGTAACAATGCAGGTGAGAAAAAATTATGTTGGGACTCCATCAAAAACTTGGCAGATCTAGAGAATTTGGAGAATATAATCATAGCCGGAGACCTCAACCTCACCCTCCTCTCGTCAGAAAAAATAAGAGGCAGTATCGTCAAGGATAAGGCAAGAGAATTAGCGGAAGGTCTCATGCAAGATTGGGATCTGATAGACATTAAGCTGACCACTAGTAAGTTCACGTGGTCAAATAAGAGAGTTGGCTCGGGTTACATAGCGGCAAGACTTGACAGCTTTTTGGTGCAAAGCTCCTTCCTACTTCTTGGACTAGAAGCTAAAATGCGCATTCTTCACAGCAGCGTATAAGATCACAAGCCCATTAGCCTAGAGCTGCTGACCCCCAAGGATCTGGGGCCTACACCTTTCAGATTCAACTCTCTCTGGACCAAAGAGACAAACTTCATGGAAAAGGTCAGAGACTGCTGGAAAGAACCAGTCAAGGGATCCGCCTTTTTTGTTTGGGAGGAAAAACTCAGAAGGGTTAAAGCCATGCTAAAAAATTGGGCTAAGACCCTACCCAACCCTGCTGCAAAAAGGAAAAAAATACAAATCGCTCTAGAAAGTCAGCATCTCCATCTTGAAGCAGGTGAAATCACTAAAGATGAGTTGGAAAAGGAGGTCAAGCTTCAGCAAATTTTCCATAAGGCCTGTCTGGCACAAGAAGAATATTGGAGGCTTAAGTCTAGAAGTCTTTGGCTCAAATCTGGCGACAGAAACTCCTCCTTTTTCCATAAACAAGCCCAAGCCAGGAAAGGCCGCAATTCCATCACTGAAATAAAAGAAGACAACTCCATACTGAAGGACTTTGCAAGCATAAAAAAGCCAGCCTCGGAACACTTTGAGAAGCTATATAGGGAAGATTTACGAGCTGGGCAAAATGACATTCTGTTGGACGTTGTCCCTAGCCTTATCTCCTCCAAGATGAACCAGGCACTTGAAAGCAAAATCATGCAAAAGGAAGTCAAGGAGGCCCTTTTCGCAATGGATCCCGACAAAGCTGCGGGACCGGACGATTTTATGCCTAGATTTCTCCAGACCTGTTGGCAGATTGTTGAGAAGGAGTTCTTCAAAATGATTCAGAAGTCCCAAGACTGTCAGAAGATTGGAGGCTGCACAAATTTAGCCTTTCTCGCGCTCATTCCCAAAGAGAAAGGAGCAAACTCTTTTAGCAGATTTCGCCCAATCTCCTTATGCAATATTGGGTACAAAGTGATAACCAAATTGATTCCTAATAGGTTGAAAATAATTCTCTCCAAAATAATCCTGAATAATCAAGGTGGATTTATTCATGGCAGGCAGCTGGTCGACAATTTCGTTCTGGTTCAAGAGCTGATTCATTCCAGCTTACACTAAAAGGAAAAAGGTATGGTTATTAAATTAGATCTAGCAAATGCTTTTGATCGTGTTAGACATACGTTTTTGTTTGATGTGTTGCAAAAATTAGGGTTTGGTCAAAATTTCATCAAGTGGATCAGAGCCTATATTTCGGAGCCTTGGATTGCCCCCCTGGTGAATGATAGAGCTGCTGATATTTTCAAAGCCTCTAGAGGGTTGAGGCAGGAGTGTCCCCTTTCACCCCTCCTATTCGTCCTACAGGCCTTTGTCCTCAACTTTTATCTAGATAATAAGTAGCAAGATCAAGACATCGTTGGCCTGTGCATTCAAGAGGGGTAAAAAGCATCAATCACGCCCTCTTCACTGATGATACATTACTGCTGGGGGCTGCATCTCCTCATTCAACTATTAAATTCAAAGAAGTTCTGGAAGACTACTGTAAGGTATCAGGCAGCGTATTAAACAATGGAAAATGTCATATCTATTGTTGGAATATTCCTACTTCAACTGCAAGCTCTATTCCCAAATGCCTCGGATTTGCAGCCTCAACTTCTTGGTCCTCATTTAAATATCTCGGTCTGCCCATCTTCCACAAGAGGGCCTTGAGCAAAGACTCGTATCCTCAGTTAGACAAATTCAAAGCAAAAATGCAGGCCTGGGGATCCTCTTGGCTCAACATTGTTGGAAAACCAGTGCTCATTAAAGCAGTGCTCAACAGCCTTCAATTATTCAAATTCTTTGTTCTCTTCGCGCCTGTGGGAATCATAAAAAAGATGGAGGAGCTAATCAAATAATTTTTCTGGAAAGGAGGCAAACAAAACGAGAAGAGAATTTCCCTAGTCAATTGGGAAATAGTCACTAGACTAATTCAGGAGGGAGGACTGAATTTCAAAGATCTCAGTGTTCAAAACCTAGCCATGGGAGCCAAATTGATTTGGAAAATCATAGATCCAAATATAGGTTGGGTACAAGTTGCACTGTGGAGGAAATACTTCAGAGGAACGAGACTTAGATGCTTGGATCAGCCCAAAAATCAACTTAGAACTCCTTTCAACATGTTCATCAATAGAATTGGCTCGCTGATAAGAAATCATTCCTTCTGGATACCAGGAAATGGAAAACGTATCCATCTGTGGAATGACAGTATCCTGAATAGACCCTCGCTGGCAAAATTGAGAGACATGACAGAGTTGAAACGTTGGATGTCAGAAGCTAGCATCAACACAGTGTGGGACCTCTCAAACTGGAAGGATGATGTTTAGACGGGTTGGAAAAAGCTCCCAGTTCCACCCGCCTTACATTTAGAGCTGGCAATGTTCAACATGAAGATGCACGGGCTGGCTCCTATTCATGTGCGCAGGCAGGACATGAGAGGCTAGGGCACAAATCGGGTAGGCTACATGGTAGCTCAAGGCTATGCTAAATGTCTAGAGCCACCTCACGTGCCTCCCTACCCTGCCCCCTGGGTAGGCATTTGGAAAATCCCTTCAATTCCAAAATTTGACCACTTCTGTTGGCTTCTTTGCCATCAAAAAATTCTCACTGAAGACAGGCTTCAGAAAAGGGGCATCTATGGGCCTTCTAGATGCATGCTTTGCAAGGAAAACTTAGAATCTGCCTTCCACCTCATGATCGAGTACAAGTTCGCAGCTTCCATATGGCAGGAGCTTCTTGTTTCCTGGAAATACAATTTCATCTTCCCCTCCTCAATTTCGGATCTATTCGCAGGCTGGACGGCCAGATATCTAGGCCCATTTCCAAAAAATAAAACAATCAGGACAGCATGGAGTGCTTTGCCTAAATTCATCAGCTGGCAAGTCTGGCTGGAAAGGAATAGAAGGATATTCCAGAATAAGGAACGTGACTACAGAATAGTTGCCAACTCAATGAAAAGTCAGCTAGTTGAGTAGCTGGAAGACAAAGGAGATGATTCAAATCTAAGCCAACAGGACATAGATTTGGGAACTACCCTCAATTTCAAGTTTCAAAAATCGAACAGCTCTCCTCCAACCCTCAAAGAATGGCAAATCAAGAAAAACGAAGAAGATTTTCAATCCTGGTTGTCCAAACAAACACTTCCCTCCCTCTTCTTTGATGGGGCAGCCAAAGGGAATCCAGGAATTACTGGAGCTGGAGGGCTCATCATAAACCTAGATGACACATCTTCACACAGATTTGCTTGGGGATTAGGCCATTCCTCAAGCATACAAGCTGAAGCGATGGCCCTTTTTCAAGGAATCAAACTCCTCAAAGAGTTGGGCCTCAAGGAGGCAAATGTCTTTGGGGATTCCCAGGTTATCATCAAAGCAATGGCGACCAATTCTAATCCAGCGGACCTGCAGCTAGCAAGGATAATTACAAGGATTAAAGGCATGGAAAAGTCCCTAAATCTAAAATACTTTCATGTTTTGAGAACAAATAACAAAGAATTAGACATTGAGGCAAACAAGGCAGTCCATTTAGTTGCCAGTACTATTCTCACAGATAAGGAAATCCTTTGGGATCCAATCCCCTAAAGAGCCATGTTTTATTGCATTCTTTTGCAACAATTTGTTTGTATTTTTCAGCTCGGGAAATTAGCAGCAGAAGTGAACTATATTAAATGTAAAAAGAGGAACCTGATAAGAGTAGGCGTTATATTCCTCTTGTTGGAAAGTTATGCAGAAATCTGCTTCTCCTTTTGTAACCGAATTTGTGGCTCTTAGCCAATCAGTTAATGAAATCCCATAACCGTTCTTGTAAAAAAATAAATAAACTAGGTAAATTGTTAATTATGATTATAAGAAAATATTCAATAATTTTTTTTAATAATTTATAAATAGTAAATTAGGTGAATTGTTTGTTAATTGTGATTATAGAGTTTACCTTGTGGAAATTTCATGATTTCCTCCATTTTAAAAGAAATATTATATTTAACCCTTTACCACTTTAATATTATACACTAAATTTAATTATCCATTTGAGACCAGGTAAATTGTTAACTATTAACTATAATTAAAAAGAAAAAAAAATTGAATTATATTTCTAATTATAAGAAAATATTTTATAAAAATTTGTTATAATTTATGAATAGTAAACCAGGTAAATTATCTGATAACTATGCTTATAGAGTTTAACCTTATATAAATTTCATGATTTCCTCAATTTTAAAAGAAATAGTATGTTTAACCCATTACCACTTAATATTATACCCTAAATACACTATCACAATTTAGTCATCCATTAACATAATCAATTGGAAATTGAACTCGATGGCTTTTAAAAATTTAAAACAAAGGGGTTGCGCGACAGCTAGTCCATGCCCTAAGCTGAAGGAACAGGGGAACTAGAGTTGACTGAGCACTTAGAACTTCTTTGATGCTCTTGCCTTTGAATAGAATGGGGAAATTGGTTGCTCGAATACCTATGGTGTTGCTCTCACCTTTTCCTTCGCTACCTCTGCCTTAGTTGCTGGTAGTGTTGCTCCCGTTGCGGGATCTACTACTTAAACTAGTGTTGCCCTTGATGTTGGGTCTCCATCTCGCCCTAAAAGGTATGTAGTAGGCTCTAGAACGGGCTCAAATGCTACTGAGTATGACAGATCAGGCATCAGACATCAATTGATCGAACCGCAGCCCGATTTACTATAAGGGTGGGACGTCCAACCAATCAATCAGATTGATAAGTTGGGTTAACTAATTTCGGTAAGCATGTAGATGGTTTTAAGACCTAGGCGAGGGAGACACGAGGTACAGAACCAATCCAGCCACATCATGGAAGGGCATGTCGTGCTGATCAATGAACTCTAACATGCCAGAGACGACACGTCACAAATGAAGGTCCAGTGACCAAGTTGGACAATAATTTCATATTTTCAGTCACAGATTGAGTTCCAAGTCACTCGACATATTGCCACTATTCTAACCCCTAGTCCTAGTGTAGTGTGCTCAATGAAGTGTGTAATTAGTACCCTCACATTCTTTAAAGGTAAAGCCATGTGATATATGCAATCAAACATCCATTTGAGTTGCTCCCTGATTGATGTGTCTATAATATTTATACCCACATGATTGTTTTGTCATGAGAAACACAACCATGTATCTCTCATGCTGAACGCTAACCTGCATGCATACCAAATGCCTTATTACGATAAACGCCAACCTGCATGCATACCAAATGCCTTATTCTAGCATAAATAAATCGTCTCGGTAGTGGGCGGTGGAACAAAGGTTTGCTTGGTTGTTAGTGCAGTCCACTACCGGCTAGCTCCGACCCATATAGGCTAACAAGGATCTAAGTGGGAGACTTATCTACTGCACCCCACTCCTATTTTAGGTGAACCAGTCGTCCTTTTGTTCTTATCCAGGGTAAGCTACTTTCATAGTCAGCAACTCTTGGAAGCTCATGTCGCAATCAAATTTTGGTTCTATATATTCTTGTTCTTTGTAATCTGGATGAGTGCGCGTCAAACACCACTAGTATCAGTATATGAAGTAGTTTCAACAATGCTTTCTTTTGCTTGATTAGGTTTTCATCTGTATCGAAATAGACTCTAGTGGCACCGCTTTGAAGAGTGTGAAAACGGATTGGGACAAAGAGCAACCTATGTCTATCAGGTACTTGTTGAAGCACAGATCATGACTTCTCTCGAAGCAGAACTTGCCTCATGAAAGATGTGAGTGCGTATAACTACTTGCCTTATGACATCCTCTTTTTTCAGGAAGATGTAGCCCTACATTGAATGGAAGTAGGGTCAGTTCAGTTCAGTATTGTATGTTCAGTAAGGATAGAAAAGCATCATACATTTGATGCAAGGAAGGCGTAGCACTACTTCCCCCATCGTTCCCCATCTCCATAGACTCTCCTTAATGGAAGGAAGGTAGAGCCCTACCTCCATTCAATAAAATCAATCAATAAGTCACTCTGCTCCCCCGATTTGGTGGGGGGGAATGAAAGGCAAAAGCGAAGTGTCTCGTAGCGTGTGTTCCTCCAGTGTGCTAGAAGGGAGGGTCAATTGATTCCCCTCACTAAATCGATCAATAATAGAGATCGGCCCCTAGAGATCAATATTCGAAGCACTGGTTGTTTGCTTCCTATGTGCCCTTTCATTCTTTGAAAGAAGTAAGTGTCGGTCATGAATTATTTACATAAGAACACTAGATTCGATTTTCTAATCAGAATGCACACTACTATTATATGAGAAATATTTTATTTCTAATCACAGATAAGCATATGATATAGGCTTTTCATTACAGCTAATAGAACCTTAAGCGTAGCGTTAGAGAAGCGTTAAGATAAGCCTCTCAAACAGGTATCATGTTAAGTGTTGGAATCTGCCTCCCAGGTTAGGTGTTGGAATCTACCAGAGCTTTGCTGACATTTATTAGCTGCTGCAATCTGTCGAGAATTTCATAAATTTGCAAACGTTTGGTGGAAATGGTGACTCCTAATCGAATTCTTGAACTTTATTGTTCAAGAAGCACAGGGATGCTTTGCATGATGTGACAAAATTGTCATCTTCATCTTTAGAGCCATCAACTTCCAGGCATGGCGGAAGCGGCCTTGTTATTGAATTGTCAAACATCTTCATCTTTAGAGCCTTCTGACCATGGCGGAAGCGGTCCTGTTATTGAAGCCATCCTATTATTGAATTGTCGAACTCCCCCTTCATGCATCACCATCAGTCTGCTTGACAGATCATGGATGACAATTGATAACAACATGCACCCCTGGCAGTTGTTGCACCTGACAACTTCAACAACTAGCACCTCAACAACATGCACCACATGGCAACTTCAATGCACCACCTGGAAACTACAACTTGGGAACTTGCTTTAGCTTACCATTATAGCATTTAATAGATGTTAAACTGTGAAACTAATGCTAGTATTATTTTACATAGCAAAACATATTTCGAAAATAAGTACACATAATATATGCTTTTGGCCTCTCCGCCTCGGGAAGAGGCCAAATAAGATGGTGAAACAATATGCGACTAAAAATTTTAGTTATAAGTGATCAAGAGTGATAATAAACAGGTGAATGGATTTTCTAACATCGTCAATCGATTACAATAGTCCCAGTCGTGCCTGCGGCAGGGACTAATAACAAGATGTCTGATTAAAGACTATGAAAGCAAATAAATAATATCGATTCATCTCGGCACGCACTTGATATTTCATGTCATCAAACACTTACAAAATTAATTATTTTATTTCTCATACTTCATAGAATTTGTTATTGCTATATGCTTTTTAAATTTTTGCAAAAAAATGTACCTTAAGAGTAAAATTTGTTAACTTATTTTCCATTGGAATTTTAGTAAAAGGATTATAAAATATATAGTTTTAAATTTTATAATAATGCTAATTTTTAATTTTTAATAACTTTCTAATATTTGAATGTATAGGATGCTATATGGTACTTTATTTTTAGGAATGAATAATCCTCGATATGTTTATGCAAAAGTAGAAGCAAAAGGTTTTGGATCATGGATGGTGTATAGTATGGTATTAAAGGGTTTATAATAAGATGTTAAATTTCTTTTTCTTTGATTGTAAAGTTATTTGGTTTTATTAATTCATTTTTTCCTTAGAGATAGCTCAATGAACTAACCACTTTACTATTTAGGGAATGTAGTTTGTATTATATACTTGTGTTTTTATATTTAGTATCATGAAGACAAAATTCACTCATATGTTATAGATTTGAAAGCATTATGCTATTTTTGGATAGAATTCTTAAGTAACTTTGGACATGTTATTTTTAATAGACAGGATATCTAAGAACATTAATAACCATGACATACACCAATATTCAAATAACATTTTTTTAGAAAGTCAATATTATATTACTAATTAATCAATGAAATAAGAGAAAATATAGAAAATTAAGTCTCTCCCTTATACGGGATAAGAATAAATTGTATTAAAAATGTATGGATGACCCTACTAATAATGGAAGTGGTGATGATTGCGGGAATGTTGGTTGGAAATATTGAAAGGGAGTGAATTAGTGTTAGGTTACTTTTGAAAATTCTTCAATTTATTAGTCTAAAATCTCATCACATAATAAATTATCAACATTAAGCCTGATCAAAAAGATTAAAGTGCAAATCCAAATTTGAAGAAGAAACACTTGAATGTTTTTCAAATAATATTTAATTTATTACAATCACTTGCGAGGACATCAATCCTCTGTAAGTACCAACTTACAAAAATTGTTGGTTCCAAGCTGTCAAGAAGATGAGGACACCAAATCTTAATAAGCATAAAATTACAACCGATCAAGAGACAACATGCATGATTGGGATCTTTTCAAATAAATTCTGCCCTCCTTGCAACTTGTACACAATTTAGTCTAGAACTAGGTTTTTAAGTAGGACTCAAACTCCAACAGGTCTATAACTCAACCTCTAAATACGACTACAACTTGACCTCCAATAGGGTTGAAAAGCAACCTCCAATAGGGCCGAAACTCGACCTCCAACAATGTTGAAACTCGGCCTCCAACAACATTGAGACTCGGCCTCCAATAAGGTTGAAATTCGATCTCCATCATGACTAAAACTCAACCTCTATATCAAACCAGAACTTGGCCTCCTCCACACTAGAAGTCAACCTCCTTCAAGCCAGAAACAAAAACCTTCCAAAAAAGTCTACCAAAAACCATTTTATAGCTCAAGTAGGGCAGCGAATATATCCCAACAAAATTCCTCCAACTCAATTATAAATTGGCTTTACTTCTTTTTCATTTGGTTCATGAGGTATGAACCTCAAACCTGCTCTTTCGTTGCCTTAGATTAAAAGAAAATTGCTTGAATGAGTAGCTATAAATCCTCCTTCTCACACTTATTTATAGTGCATTTGGGATTTAGATTATGTTGACTTGTCCACTGGCTAGGCTGACTTGTGCAATTGGAAGAATGTATAATGAATATTTAAAAATTCATTTCTCCTAAATCGTGAGGAGTTAGACTCCTCAATCGTGAGGAGTTAGAGGGGGTGCCATATACTATTGGGAAGATATCAAAATAAGCTTTCCAACCATATATATTATGCTCACATTTGAGCTAGGATATTGGAGTAAAAAATCATTCAAAGATAGGGTATCTAAATGGGGCATCAAAATTCAAAAACAATATTTCCAAAATGTGTGTCATATATCGTTGGAAAGGTCTTAAAATATGTTATTTGACTATGTAACTTTCTTTTTCATTTGGGAAACATTTGACATCAATTACAACAATTTTCAACAATCTCCCCCTTTGTTATTGATCACAATAATTTGATATATGCTTCTTATGATAGTTGTTCCCATTGTCTGCATTCTCTCCATACTTCTTGTTAGTTGCTCCCCTTGTCTACATTCTCTCCCCCTTTGACATCGACAACAAAGGGTATTCCCCATGAGTTTGTGCTTCATTTACTGAGATAAAGAAGATATCACTCCGAACTTTTTCTTGAGATATTCAAAAGCTTCTCAAGGCAAAGGTTTGGTAAAGATGTCAACGATCTGTTCTTTGGTGCCAATATATTCCATCTTGACATTTTTCTTGTCAGATTATTCTCTGAGGAAATGACACCTGATTATAATATTCTTTTTTTTAATGCATGACAATATTTTTTGAGATATTAACTACACTAGTTTTGTCACATAAAATAATAATGGGATGATCATATTCCAATTTGATGTCCTACAAAATTTGTTTCATGCAGAGAACTTGTGTACAACAGTCTGTTGTTGCTGTGCATTCGACTTCATCTATAGAAAGAGAAACTAATGATTGCTTTATGCTTAACCAAGACATAAGGCAATCTCTTGGAAAAAATGTTTTATGTCATCAATGATACCCGCACAATCAACATTTATGTACATTGTTAATGTGAAATATGTACTCTTAGGAAACGAAAGCCCAAAATCGATTGCACCTTTTAAGTATCAAAATATCCTTTTCACTACTTGCATATGTAATTCCTTTGGCATTGATTGAAATCTTGTGACCATTCCTACTGCCTGCATGTCTAGTCTTGAAGCTGTCAAGTATAGTAGACTCCCAATCATGGACTTATAAAGAGTTGAATTGACTTCAAGAGATTCATCATCCATCCAATATTCATAGAGGAAATAATTGGTGCACATTCCTCCATTCCAAACTGCTTGAGCATCTTCTTGAGGTATTTGGTTTGGGAAATGGAAATTCCTTCTTTGGTTTGACAAACTTGTAGTCTAAGGAAAATTGATAATTCTCCAATCATTTACATCTCAAATTCCTTTGGCATTTCCTAAGCAAATCCATGACTCATATCATCATTACTGCTTCCAAAAATGAGATCATCCACATATACAAGTGTAATCAATAAGATGTCCTTTTATATCTTGATATATAAATTCTTTTCAACAACCCCTCTTTTGAAACATTGTTGTTGAAGATATTGGTCCATCGTAGCATACCACATACTTGGAGCTTGTTTTAATCCATAAGGAGCTTTCTTCAATTTGCACACATATTTTTTTTTATTATTTTCAAACAAGGCAAAACCTTTTGGTTGTTCAATGTATACTTCTTCCTTTACATATCCATTTAGAAAGGCTGCTTTAACATCCATCTAACAAACTTTGAAGCATTTTGAACATGCAAATGCTAAAATCATTCTTATTTCTTCTAATATGGAAACTTCAACAAAGGTTTATTCGAAGTCAATTCCTTCAATTTTGATGCAGGGCTAGCCTGCAAAACCCATAATCCTTTTACTCTGATGCCCATGCATATAAAACATGCTCCTCAAACAATTTCCCAACTTCAATACACGACAAATTGACACTTAAATTTGCGGAAGCTTTTCAATATCTTGTTCACAAAATACTATGTGTTAGAAAACATTCATGCTTCAAATCATTTTCATTTACTCAACCCCAAACTTCATTTCAGACTCAATTTAAGTAACTTCATTCATCATTTCCTTCAACATTCAGATATGACTGGATTTAATTACAGAAATGCACCTTACCTTTAACCATGCATTACTAATCAAATATTCAACAATTCAATGATAGAACTCCATTCAATCAATGCTTTCAACATGAACAAAATGTCTGGTCTATTTTCTTACCACTCTCCTCATCGTTGATCAGATATCTGTGTCTACACAATATCATTCGCTCCAAATTGTATGGAACTCTATCGCTCCATATTCCAGCATTCATAGAATGCAAATTCAATTAAATTATGAACAGATTCCAATAAAAAATGCTCTGCGCCCTTATGAAGCTCTACGCTTCCTATTACTGTGCGTTCTATTTGTTTTCAAACCACTGCTCATTAAACCACAGCTTGAGTCAATTCTCTATTTCAACATCTGATCAAAATTACTGTGAACTCACCTTACTGCTCACGATTCTCCCACCAATCAATTTTCACCTGCAAACTTAATAAACATTCAAACATTTAAAACGCAGTTGGATACCAAATGTTGGCTAATTCTGCAATCCTCCATGATTTGACACACTAGAAACACATTTACCATAAGGTGATCCACGTATTCAGTTATCACTCCATCTGCAAGTCACTTAACACAATTACTTCAGCGCCAACAAAATATGTTCTTCTTAATGAAACAAGGAAATCATTTTTCAGTTCTGCAGATTATCTACAAATTTAAATGTCTGCCAATTGAATTTCATTCGATCAGATCTTCCACGCCGTTGAATTCCTTTAAAACGCCCTTCCGGCATTCATTAACACTGTATTCATTCTTTTGCAACCCATTTGGACTTTAGACAATATGAATTCAATGCATTATTTTTCTTGTAGCATTTAAAAGCCAGACATTAATACATTTACGCTGCAAACACTGCCACCGTTTCATTTCAAACCATACGTTCTGATTTCATTTAAACATTTCTCATCCCATTATTAAAATCGACTCACCATTCCAGTTTTGATTATGGTTCCTCGCTTCCACAGATCGATTTCAAACCTGCGCTGTAGACACACATTAACCATTCAAATGTAACTTCAACACTACAAATCGACTTTTTAAAACTCCCGTCTGCACATCTGCATTTAACACAAAAATGTCAACGCATACTATATAATATCTGAAATGTTCTCCGTATCCTATATCTGTGGATTCAACCTGCAATTTCTCACCATATAAGTTCCAAACGCTATCTCTGCTTCGCAATCCTTCATTACTTAATTATTTTGCCAGGTTTGGGAATTTGATGACTTGTATTCATTTTATATAATTGTAATTGTAAATTCGTCGGAGGATATACAAAACCCAAGCTTTGAAACCCTGTCTCCTCCGTCTGGTGTATTATGAATTCATCAAACAGGCCAATATTCACCCAACAGTTTGATATCGATCTACTGTTGCTTTACCTATTGAACCAATTTACGCAGCGCCTTCAACATTCAACTTACAATTTGAATTGGTTTTAAAATATGAAATCGACATGGATTCACAGGGATTCTTGACAGAAGTTTACATTAATAGTAAACCAATCCAAAAGAACAATCTTATACCAAGGTTCAATACAAACCGAGGATTAAAATACAACCCTCTTACACAGAGATTAATGTCTTGTACATTCAATGGTTATGCATAGCGATTCTCACACAAGTCGATGTGAATTCAACACATATATTGATCATTTCTTCATAAATTCAATAATACCATGAACTTCATAAATCAAATAAACAATTTCTCAATTAATCAATGTATGTATAATTTGAAACAAACCAATGACTTACAAACTTTTGCTGGCCAGATATTCCCGTTCTGTGGCCCTTACAAATTGCCAGAGGCTTACAGCCTTGGCTATTCAAAACCTACTCTCAATCACTCTTACTCTTACTCACTCACAATCTCAATGTTTGTTTTTCTTCACAAAAACCACTCCTATTTACACACAAATAATGCATTTAATTCACTCAAAATATTTCTCCACCTAATCCTCAACTAATCCCATACATAGAAATCCTAATCCCAAACTTTGCTCCTAAACTATTTCTCTCATATCCTTTTATTTATTAAAAAAATATTTACATAATCCTCACTTCTCACAATTATCTCCTATTTTAATAACAAATTAATTAATAAAATATTAAAATTGTCACACCCCCTTTTATCACATGTTTACAAATGAAAAAAATGGTCTTGATGCTCCCGCATCAAATTTGTGCATAGCCCTTACAAATATGTCTTACATTTTTTCTGATAATTTGTCCCTCTTCATTCATCTTGTTTTTTGTACCCACTTAATCCCAATCACATTTTTATTTTTGGGTCATGGCATAAGTTCCCAAATTCCATTTTTCTTCATATGATTTAATTCTTCTTCCATAACATTCACCTAGTGTTGGTCCTTACTAGCTTGTTTAAAATCCTCTGTCTCTATTGGATAGTAATGCAAAATTGCATTTTCTTAGTGTATTGGTCATTCTTCTTTGAGTTCATAAACCTACATCAACATCTGTAATGATTTGGTTCTCTAGGTTGATGTTTTGTACAAATTTAAAATATGTTTTGGATGGAGACTGTGCTTCTTCTTCTTATTCTTCATTTATAGTAATATCTTCTTGGTCCACGTAAATGGTATCTTCTAAATTCGTTTGTTATGCTTGTTTCTCTGGCCATGCTTTGTCTATTCTTACATCAATATTTTCCACAACTTTGCATACTGTTTTCAATGTAACATTTGTAAGCTTTACTTCTTGTTGAGTATCCAAGGAAGATTCCCTCATCTACTCTAGAATCAAAATTTCCTAATTTATCATCATTTATCTTCATGTAACATTTACTTCCAAGAATTCAAAAATACTTACTTGAGGCTAGCCTGCCTTTCCATAGCTCATATGGTGTCTTGTCGCTATTAATTCAGAGTTATGTTATGTTCATGATGTAAATTGTTGCAACAACTGCTTCTCTCCAAAAATTATCTGATAATTTGGCCTCTAATAACATTGTTATGGTTGTTTCTTGCACAAATATGTTCTTTCTTTCTACAATTCCATTATATTGTGGAGTTATTGCAACTGAAAGTTGTTTCTTGATTCCATATTTCTGACATAATTCACTAAAATCATTTGAGGCTAATTCACCTCCTCTCTTATATTAAACATTTGATTCTTAGATTGCTTTAATTTTCAACTAAGCTTCTCTTTTTTTTTTTTTTTGAGCAAGCTAAACATTATAGTATAATCATCAATAAACAACATAAAATACATTTCACCTTGCAGGGTTGGTGTTCTTGTTGGTTCACATAGATTTGTACGGACAAGCTCTAATGCTCTTGATGTCGAGCACTCCTTTGATTTGAAGCTCATTCTTGTTTGTTTCACATGTTGGCAATATTCGCAGATGACACTTGTTGGTTTCAAGATTTTGGGCATATCTCTCACTACTTGTGTTTTGTTGATTTTTGTCAAACTATCAAAACTCAAGTGTCCTAGCCTTTTATGCCATAACCACACCTCATCTTTCTATTCGATGTAACATTTTTCTCCTTGAATTTCATTAAGAATATATACCCTTCTTGGAGTATTTATCACTCTTCCCACTAATATTCCTAAATTAGTCTTCCTTATTTCATAATATTTAGCATGAAAAGTGAGATCATAACCTTGATCACTCCTTCAACCCAACCTACGTATACCTCAAGACCAACTGAAACCTCAAAAATTCATGTGTCAGACTGTATGCGCTACTTCAATGAAAAAAACATGCATTTATACACTACTTCCTTCAACCCAACCTACGTATACCTCTAAATATTCTAAATCATAAAATATCTGAATCACAAACTATACCAACCCACAGTGTACTGAACATCTACTGTCAACTTACAAAACTTTACACAGACATGCAACAAAAAACACTTCTTCTCACTTATACAATCAATCAAATATCAACCTCCTTATGCATTTAGATTTACATTCAGATCTAAGAAGACTTCATTGATAGACAATAGTAAAATAATAGCAACAATAAATCAACAATACTGATCTGATGGGTCAGTCATCTCTAAACATTAAGCCTTTCTTTTGTATACACTACTTGAAATAACATAACCTACGTGTATACACTCTTTTACCGAGATGAACCTGTGTACAGATCTGCAAATATTGACTCAGAACTTTGCTGCAATTCCAGACTTCAGACAAACCCAGATCATGATAGATAACGAATAAAACAAATGCAAAACATTAGATCTCACTAACACTTTAAAGATTATTTTTGAGTCCTTTAACATACAAAACATTTTGTGCTTTAGTCCAACCATTGTCAAGGCTTACATATATCTTCTAGTGATTCTTGTAGATCCATTGTCTCCAAAAGACACATTTTCTCCTCTTTCTTCTTTTAGAGTAATAAATTTATTTTGATCTTTGGTCATGTGTTTAGAGCACTAGTTATAAGCATACCAATGCCTTTAATTGTTTTGAGCATACATAACCACTCTCCATTTTCTATTGGTTGTCCTTCTTGTTTTCTCTTCCGAGACACTTCTCTTGATTTTGTAGGACAATCTCGTGCCATATGTCCAAAATTGTTGCATTTGTCACACTCTATACTATACTTGGATAATGGAGCAAATGAATTATGATTTTTGTTATTGAAGCCACCAATATGTATAATTTATTTGTCTACAAGCTTATTCCTATAGGTTTGGTGAGAACCTATGTCATAATCATTATAATCTCTACACTCTCTTGGTTGATGTCCAATTTTTTTGCATATGAAACAATGACCAAGAAAAGCAACTTGATACCTAGCTATGTATGATTTCCTTAATTGAACAATTATTCTAGAGTTGATATGCTTTTGAGAAGATTGTTTGTCCTTGTACCTTATTATGTTGCTACTTGCATTGTGAATGGACTTCTTGAGAGCATCAACATAGCTTTTACATGTAGGAATACTTCTAGACTTCTCCCAACTTTTGTCCTCTCTCTTGTTGAGATTGGACCTTTAAGGGGTTTGTTCAACTTCCTTACCTAGTGACTTGGTGTTTGCATCTTCTTTATATGAAGTCTCACCCATATAACCAAGATCGGTCATGTCATATCGTGATATTTGAATGTTGATACTAGTATCCAGGGTTTGAGAGCTTTTCATGTTTTTGTTGAGCTTATCTAGCTGTTTCCTTAATGAGACAATTTCCACTTCAAGCTTTTCAAATTTTTCTTCCTTTCTTTATAGTTGACTTTCCAACACTTCTTCCACTATTTTTGCTTCCTATTTTTTAATCTTGATGAAGATGATTTCCTTGGATAGTCTTTTGTTCTTTTCTTGAGGTTATCAATCTCTTCTAATGCATTGATAAGTTCTACTCCAAGGTCCACCATGCCTTCCACACCTTCTTTTCCTTTTTCTCCTCTGATTTTTCTATGTTAAATTCTTCATTTGTGGCTAAAAATGGTATCTCTTGTCAATCATTATCAGAATCACATTCTTCTTCAAAAAAATCATTATCCTTTGTAGAATAGAGATTTTTCTTTTTCGAAGATTTATCTTTAAAGACCCTTTTTCTGGGTTCTTCCTCATCATCACTATCTTCCTTGAAATGACATTTAGTAGTAAAATGTCCTATCATACCAAAATTAAAACACATGAGAGGTAATTTACCTTTGAATTTTGATATTTTCTTTAGTTTTATGACTAGTTGAGCCATTTCCATACCGGATTCATCATTGGAGCAGTCATCAAACTTTCATTTTCTTGACTTCTTAGATGCTTTAAATGGTACTTCCTTGTGTGATGAGTTTCCCGTACTCATTTTGTATGCAGCGAGAATTCCAAAAACTCATCCATTTTTAGATTCTACAAATACTTTAGTTATTCTATGGCAGAGACTTTGGCATCAAAACACATAGGAAGAGACCTCAAATGTTTTTGAACAACTATTATTTCTGTAACTTTTTCACCAAGTCTTTTGAGAGCATTAACCAATTCATCTACTCAAAAAATAAGCAACAACATCTTCTCCATCATTCATTTTTAGGATTTCAACTTGTCTCCATAAAGTCTGAAGCTACGCCTTCTTTACTTTTTCAACTCCTTCATAGTTGCTTAAAAGCTTGTCCCACATCTCTTTAGCTGATTCACACTACATAACTTTAACAAATTCTAAATTTGACAAGCCACTTAGAATGGAGTTCATAGCTTTTGCATTGAAGACATAAGCCTTTCTCCCATCTTGATCAGTTGGAGGAGAAGATGGGACCTTATATCCATTTGTTATAGACTGCCAAATTTCAACACCAAGAGACATCAGACATGTTCTCACTCTTATCTTCCAAAAGGAAAAAAATTATTCCATCAAAGAAAGGAATTTTGATTTATGTGTCCTGACTAGCCATGGCCCCTATAAAATCTTCTTCCAGTTGCTATATTTTTCTTGAAGAAGCTTTATATGATACCAATTGTTATAAATAATGGGGTGGGTGAATCAATATTTCATTACTTTCAACAATTTTTCATTTATTAGTTTGAAATCTCATCACATAATCAATCATCAAAACTTAACATGATCTCAGAGATTAAAGTACAAATCCAAATTTGAAGAAGAAACAATTGAATGTTTTCCAAACAATCCTCAACTTATTACAATCACTTGTGAGGGCACCAATCTTCTATAAGAACCCACTTACAAAAATTGTAGGCTCCAACATGTCAAGATGATGAGGACACCAAACCTCAATAAGCACAAACTTACTATGGTGCAAGACACAACATCTACACCTAAAATATGTTCAAAGAAATTTTGCCCTCTTGGCAGTTTGTACACAACTTAGTATAGAACTTGGCCTCCAATTAGTACTCAACCTCTAATAGGTTTATAACTTAGCCTCTAACCGTGACTACAACTCACCCTTAAATAGGTTTATAACTCAACCTTCAACAACATTGAAATTCAACTTCCAACAAGGCTGAAACTCAGACTCCAACAAGGCTAAAACTTGACCTCCAACAAGGTTGAAACTCAATCTCTAGATCAAACCAAAATTTAGCTTCCTTCAAACCAAAACCAAAAACCTTCCCAAAAAGTGTGCCAAAAACACTTTTATAGCCCAGGTAGGGTAGTTATCCCACAAAAATTCCTCCAACTCGGATAGAACTTAGGTTTACTTATTTTCCCTTTGGTTCATGAGGTATCAACCCTAGATCTGCTCCTTTGCTATCTTAGAACAAAACCAATTTACTTGAGTGAGTGTCTATAAATGATCCTGCTCACACCTATTTATAGTGAATTCGGGGTATAGACTGGGCTGTCTTATGCAATTGAAAAAATGTATAATGAATATTTAAAAAATAATTTCTCCTCACTGTGAGAAGTTAGAGGGAGTGCCATATACCATTGGAAAGGTCTCATAATCATCTTTCCAACCATATATATTATGCTTCCACTTGAACTAGGTATATAGAGTAAAAATGCATTCAAATATAGGGTATCTAAATGGGGCATAAAAATCCCAAAACAATATTTCCAAAAGGCATGCCATATATCGTTGAAAAAGTTTCGAAATATGTTATTTGACGATGTAACTTTCTCTTTTATTTGGACAACCTTTGACATCAATAACAACCATTTTCAACAATATTTTCATTGGAATGGACTATGGCCATAGGGGTGATTACAATTCCATGCATCATGGGGATATGAGTTATGGAATCAATATAACCTAAGATGAATGAAACACTAAAAAATGATGACTAGAAATTAATGGGTCAACAACTAGTCCAAAATGACTAGCAATACAACATAGAATGGATAGACTTTTTTTCCTATGTGGTTGGCTAGTTCTAATTAGATTGGATTTGATGGGAGAAATTTATAAGATGACAATACCTAGAATGTTATTTAACTATGGAAATCCCATGTCAAGTGAATCAATACGAAACAAAAAAACTACAGCCATAAAAAGGAATCATTAAAGAAATATGAGTCATTGTTCACAAATTATGAAGTCAATGACTTTTTTTTATTTTTTATTTTCCAAAAATTGTGATTATTCACTTGTGCCCAATTATTTTAACAGTGGATTTAAGATTGAATGTGGAGTAATAAAATCCCTCTGATTAGGTAAGAAAGACCATAAAATCAAATAAGCATAGAATCTCAATTATTTCATTTTGTTTCTTATCACAAGAGGGGGTAAGGACAAAGGCAAGTTCATTGCTTTCTCTCTCTCTTAAACCCCATATAAATCTCCCATCATATTGTAACTTTTTCCAAGAATTTGATGATTAGATTATACCCCATTATTTTAGCAATGACATTTAAGGTTAAATGTAAAGCAAAAATTCTTTGTCTTTAGGTGGGAATTACCATTGAAATCAAAGTCATCATTATTTCATTTCATTTATTATTACAAGAGGGTATCTAGACAAAGCTAGGCTTATTGTTTTCTTTATATCTTTCTCTTGAACTCTGGAAATCAGCTACCTAACCTAATTGTTTCAACTAAATAGTAATATTTTTGAATCCTTAAATATAAGAGTAAGTAATGATTTGTCATGCACCACATTTAAAAAAAAACAAACAAACAAACAAACAAACAAAAATCATTATGAGATTAAAACTTAATCAAAATCCTCTCATTTAAGAAAATCACTATTTTTACCACAAAATAAAGTATCACCACTAAATAATTAAATAATTTCATTCTTGAAGTTTTTTTGTTTGTTTGTTTGTTTGTTTGTTTGTTTGTTTGTTTGTTTTGTTTGTTTTTTTTTTTTTTGCACACAAGATGTTTGGAACATTGATTCTATACCGTTTCGAACATTGATTATATACCACTAAAAACTACACATTTCACAAAATACTAACTATCAAAGCTAAAATTCAAAAGAAGCAACACAATTTAATAGAAACATATATTTGCAAGAAATTTTAAGCACATAAATCTATTAGAAACATTGCACTTCACATAATTGATACAATCAAAACTAAAATTCAAGAGAATTAGTGCACCTTCATGAAAAACATTTATGACTCCTAAATCTTAACTAAAAAATCTAGCAAAACCGTTGCATTTCACAAAACACTGATTATCTAGGCTAAAGTTTAAAGTTTTTTAAGTACAAATGTTATATTTTACATAAGAATAGCTATTAAGGTTAAGCTTTAAGAGAAATGTTGCACTTTTAAAGAAAATCTTAAGGAATTTAGTGAAAAGGTTGTATTTCACAAATTAACAAGTATTGAGGATAAAATTTAAGAGAAATGAAGCAATTTTATATAAAAACATTTAAACATCTCTGCAAAGAAAGTAAATCAAGTAATAAAGTTGCATTTCATAAAATAACAAAGAAATCAAGTAATAAAATTGCATTTCACAAAATAACAATTTTTTTTAGAAGAAAAAAAAACCATTGGTATTAAAAATGAGTACATATATATCGATCATATGAGATCATCATGGTTCCTACCCATCAACATAAAAAACATAGATACATCATCCAGAACTCAACTGTACATTCAATTGTTGTATCCATGCATATTGAAACGTCATAAATGTTTTTAATACTGTAGAATACTTCTTGAGAAAATGCTAAAAATTGTTATCAAAAACATCAAAAAGAAAATAATGTTTGTAGGGTCACTGTAATCACACATCCAAAAAGAGCACACCTCCTATGTCAAGTCTATCATTTTTATGGAGAACCTATGGTCCCCATTTCACTTAAAGTCCCATCCAAATAGTGGCAGTAATTTATGGCACCTTCTTCATCATTAAGTCTAGCTTTGGATAGAGAATCTACAATAGTATTAGCTTCCCTTTAGACATGTTGTATACTGAACACCTAGAAAGTTTGGATGAGTAATTTAATGTGAGCCATCCAGCCATGAAGATCTGGAGGAACATATGATGTGAAGTTTAGCACTCCTTCAATAAGAGTCTTGGAATCTCCATAAACATGCATGGTCTCGAGGGCTTTTTCTCTGGCAAACTAGAGAAGACCCCATAATGTGCATGTCTCCGCTCTGGAATTTGTGCCTTTGCTAGCAAACCAATGTAATGTGTAGTGTTCCCTTTCACTAATCTTGAGCCATGCCTTGCATCCACAATGCGTACATTGCCCAAACCCATCGAAGAAGCCAACCGACATGTCGAAACGCGGGTGAACGAGTCTGACAGTGAGACCTTTTGTGTTCTCAGGTCTTATATCCTGTGTGTACAACCAAGTGATAATTTTGGAGCATATGCGAAAGGTGTTGATCTAGATCCCGTCAAAGATGCATTTATTCCTAGATCTCTAAATTTCCCAAAAGACAAAGAGAGGAAGGTAATTGTGAGCACCATGAGTGGAAATCCACCATCAGATACATGCTTCCACATAATCAAAATGACTAAAATTAAACCTGCAATAAGAGAGAGTTTGCATCCAAATATGTATGGAAATATTACAATGCAAAAATACATGTGTAATTGACTCGCGCGCACTACCACAAAGGAGACACCATCCTGAGCCATGAAAACCCCATCTGATGAAGTTATCCCATGTAAGGATCTTGTTGTGGAAAGTTAACGAAGTGAATAATATTATCTTCAAAGGTATGTTCCACTTCCAAATTCTAATTAGCCAAGGGGTAGTGACAAAGTTATGTAAATTGTCCATAATATACCTATAGGTTTCAACTACCTCAACGCAACCCTTTCGCAGTGTCCCACTCCATATCAGTGAGTCACCCCTCTTATTCTTGCAAAGCTCGTTCTGCTTGAGATCCTGGATAAATCCATCCCATTCCAGTGCGTTATCTCCATCAAAATTTATCTCCCTCACCGATTTCCATAGAGAATGGATCTCGTTGCAATTACCAATAACCCATGTCAAATAGAACGTGCCCCTGTGGTGAATTTCTTCAATATTTGTAGCATATAGGTCAGAGTCCCTGTGAACACCTAAAATATGGTCTCGTCCAATAATGACATTAATGCCCAAACCTAAAGACCAATGAATCCTTTTTAGAAACCATGATTTGATCTTTCGAAAACTCAACCAAATGACTAATCCATTCTTCTTACCAATCTTGTTAAACCTAAGCCAATCTGAGAAGGTTCGGTACTTTAAATATTTCACTTTGGTGATCTCCGCCAAGGTACCAACACAAAATAATGCTCTCCAAAGAGAATTGATGAGCAGGGACCATCCAAAATATTTGTGTTTAGTATACCCCAACCATCAAGTGTCTTAGGCTTGGCGATCTGTTCCCATTTTATCAGATGGATTTTTAAGACCCATATCTGCACAAGGCGAAAGAAAGAGTGATAGAATAGAATGAAATTGAGAGATGATATGAGCTGGGATAACCACTAAGTATGCCCAATAAGTAACCAACTGCGGAAGTACAACTTGTATCAGGGTATATCTGCCCACAAGTGTGAGCCAATGATGAGTCCAACAATTTATCTTGCTATGGATTTTGGCCAGTAACCACACCTAATCTCTATTCAGGTAGTTGCATGGCTTTAGTCTGAAACAAAGATATGTGAAACCCTCCGCGAGTGGCCTAGAGCCTATGCCAAAGTGATCTTAAATATGATCAATCTTCGCTTTCTCTCTAGAAGAGAAGAGTAATTGATTTCTGTCCATTGGCCAGTAAACCAGAAGCTTCACCGTATTAATGAAAAATATTGTACACAAAGATCCATTGTGATTTGGATAAGATCCAAAAAGTAAGTATGTCATCAACAAAGAAGAGGTGTGTAGTACCAACCTCCCAAGACATTTTCAAACCAGTGAAAATCCCCAACTGTTTGGCAGAGTTTATCTTCCTACTTAGGCCATCCATGACAAGAATGAAAAGTAAAGGGGATAGGGAGCATCCCTGTCTAAGACCCTTCCTGACCCAAAAAAAATCAAATGGAAAACCATTAATGAGCACCACGAACCATGCTCCCATCGCACAAGCCATGATCCATTGTGTATATCAAGACCAATCTTATGAAGCACCATCCTGAGGAAAGACCAGTCCACGCATCCATATGCCTTTTGATGGTCTATTTTCATAACCAATGGCCCTTTATTTATGGGATGTATGGTGTGAATACATTCCTATGAAATGGAAATGGTGTCATGAATGGACTTGTCATGTAGAAAACCAAAATTCTCCCTGGAAATATGTACCGACAGAATCCCCTTAACACACTCTGCAATAGTTTTGAATATGATTTTATATATGATATTGCATAATGAAATTGGCCTGAAATCAACAAATGTAGTAGGCTTTGATCGTTTCGGAATCAGACGATGAAGGCTGAATTAATAGAGCTAACAATGACCCCGTGATCCAGGATTCCTCAAAAATATCCAATAGTTCAAGACCCATGAGGTCAAAGAAATGTAAAAGGAACTCCATCGTCCAACCATCCGAGCCTAGACACTTATCCTTGGAAAAGGATTTCAATACCAAAAGCAATCCATCCATAGCCACCGATCGATAGAGGGAATCATTAGTATCCTTCTGAAACATAATGGGGTATTCCTCCACCCCTTGGTCTTCAATATCAACCTCTGCGTGAGCCTTGAATAGGCTCTAGTAATAGTGTACAACCTCCATATGGATCTCCCGTGTTGAATGTACCATATTCCCATCAACCCCTTGGATGTGACAGATATCATTTCAGATCTTCCAGTGGCATGTATATCGGTGGAGGAATTTGGTATTCATGTCCCCCTCTCTGATCCATAAAGCATGGCTCTTTAATCTCCATGTTGACTCTTGGGTTTGTAGAATGTGCCTTTTCCTCCCTTCCGATTCCTTCAACTGATTAAAAATCTGCTAAGTGGGGATTTTATGTGGTAGTGAGTCCCCAATCCTCCTTATTTCCTCAATCAGGTCCTTTTTTTTTTGTAAACTTGGTAGTACTTTCACTAATTATATTAGCTGGCCAAAATTAGGTTTTTCCATTTGTTCCAGGTGGCCTCAACCTGCCCGTAGGAAACCAGGTTAGCCACCTGTCAGCTTTAAAAGCTGTCCAAAAATTATATGTCTTTCTCTATCGACCTATCAACACTATCTATATTAAGTATTGGAGTTTTTGCAGTGCATTATATTAGATATCACTTTGGGATTCAACTACGTTAAGTAAGTCATTCATCTATGACCATTTCCATGAGAGGTAGTCATTACTGACTGATTTCTCATGATTTTTGAAAAGTAAAAGCTATTCATCATGAAACAGAAACAAAATTTATCTGTACTACAAATCAATTCTGAAAAGTAAAAGTTATTTGTCATGAAACATAAACAAAATTTATCTAGATCATAGTTTTACTCCTCGTCCGAGGAAATCACAGGGGCTGGGGCTTTGGCACTGGAACCCAACATCTCGCTTCTCTTCATATCCTGTAGAGTTTGTTCAATCCTTCCCAGTGCTAGGTTGTTTTGATAAGTTTGTATCTAGATTGCCGCTATCTCCCTGAGTAGCTCTGCTTTGATGGGATCTTTCTCTTTGGTGTCCTCCTGTGTCTCTAGACCTTTTCTTGCTACTTGTTCTTTGTTGAGATTCATGGCCTAGTCCACAACATTCTTCATGACCCAGTATTGTTGGATTGTTTGTTTGAAGAGTGTGTGTCGTCCGCGGGTGTTTCCCGAGTCTTGAACCATGTCCTGTCTTTCTCCCTCTCTTATGTTTTTCTCTGCTGGAGTTCAAACCCCCCCCCCCCCCCCCCCCCCGACTTTCTTTTTACCTGTATCATTATTGCCCTTCTTGGTCACTTCTTTTCCATCTCTTCCCAGTCGTTGTTGTTGTTGCTGTTGGATTCTCCCCATTTGCTTGCCTTCATACTCTACTGGCTATAGATTATTATTAAACCTATAATATAACCATGAAAAGTATCAGTATTCAGTTGGTATAGCACCTAATCAATTTTACAATTAATTGAGCCATGTTTCGTGTCCCGCTCAAGACCAGATGGCCTAAGATTTCTTAGAATTCCCTTCAGCTTTCCCCCTGCCATCTCTTGGTTTTTCTCTTTGCTGGCCCTCACTTCCTCTTTCCTCCAGTTAGTCTCGCTCCATCGGCCATTGCCCAGATGGTTCAACAAAGACATTCTCACGGGGATGCCATTAGGGGGGATTGTGTTTCTGTTTTGGACACCGCGAGGAAGTTTAACCATATAAATCCTATCGGGGGAACTAAATGGAAGGACCATGGCCATGTTCTGCACTACGCTAGGTAATTTCATTCCATTCTCACTCTTCTCTACATTCTTTGTTCTAATTGAAACTCTGGTTTTCCTCTTGTCATTGCTCAAGAAATTTCATGTAGGTTTCTCAGGGGCTGCGGTATCTCGTGTCTCATCTCCTGAGGTCTCCTTGGTCAATTCCTCTCTATTCCAGATATTTGCGACATCTCCTCCGAGCCTCAGGCACCACCTGGCCGAAGCGAGATTCCTCAGACCAACTTCCTTACCAGGTTCGCTCTTCTCTCCCTGACTTTCTCCTATCTCTTTGTGCACCTTCTTCAGAGCCAAAGTTTTGATTCTTTCTTCTCTTATTCTTTTATCTACATTCTCGACCCAACCGGTGTTCCAGGAGTTCCTGGTTTCGACTCTTACAGAGTCCATATCTTTCTTGGTCTCCTTCCCTAAGACTATAGAATTTGGCATCATTATACTTTTGAGGTTTAGGGACAGGAGAAGAACATACCGTCTACTAGAGTTGTCGCCGCTGCTTTCCCTGGGCTGTGTCGTCGTCCTTCTACCACCTTTCTCTGCTTCTGCTCTCATTCTCCCCTTCTGCATGTAACTACCAACTGGCTCTCTGCCCATTTGTTTTATCCCCCTTTCCCTTCTGTCCTTCCGTGTATCTACCACATGTCCTGCACATTTACTCGTCGCCCTTTTCCTTATGCCATCCCCTTAAGATGATGACCCTCCATCCCTTCCCGCTCTAGCTCTCATTAACTCATGCATGCCTCCAGCTGCTCTTGCCGGGAGTCCACCTTCATTGTCCTACCACTTGCTGGCATATTCTACCTGCTCTCCCGCTGTCTCCCCTACCTTCCTTGTTGTCTTCCCTTCTTGGCTCCACCTGCCTTCTCTTTGGGCTTTCTCCTTCCCTGCCCTGTCCTTCCACCTGCCCTTCCCATTGTCCTCTCCTTCCACTTCCCGAATTTATCCTTGTCCTTGCGCTTGTGTGGACGATGTCTGACATCTCCACTTCCCATCTCTGTTGGCCCACCTCCTATGCTTTGCTACACCCTGATCGGGGGTTCTCCTCATGCTCCTTGTCTTTTGCTAGTATTTCCACTAGTTTCTTCATTTCCTCCATTTGTGTTAGCTCTTTTGCTTCTATATCTAGGTTTCTACCTACCTGGCCGCATCCCCAATTTGTCATATTGTTTGCTACCACGTTGCCCATCCTTCAGACATGTGTTGGGATGATGTATCCTATATGTTAGATTAGCTTGCTGATCTCTTGGACCAGCCAAGCAGTTCTCCATCTTTGGCTGATTTTTCCCACTACATTCCTTGTTGTAGCTTCTTCACCATTTTGATCGCCATTTTTGAGTCTCCTTCTACCTGTAGTCTTTGTAATCATTCTCTTATTGCAATTTACAATCCCATTTTTAGAGCATGAAGCTCTGCTTCATTGTTGGTCGCATTGCCACAGTCCATGGCATAGACTTTGAGTGTTTTCCCCTGGTCATCTTTGAATAATCCTCCTGTCCCCGTCGCTCCAATGTTCCCTTTTGCAACCCCATCAAAATTAAGCTTGATAAATTCTTTCTAAGGCCATTAATAGTGATTTGTTTCCTCTCCATTGAGGGTATGGTGCTTCCACGAGGATGCGTTCAGCATACTGCGTTTCAAGTTCAGGCTTTTCATTATTCTTTCTTCCTGTGGGTTGCTTTTCCAATATTCCTCATACCATTTCTCTACCAGTATTGTCTCTCTTATATTCTGGATTATCTGATTCCATTTTTCTTCTTATGTTATTCTTTCTTCTTTGAAGATCAGGTTGTTTTGTTCCTTCCGTATGCCCACAGGACGAACCCCAGCGAAATTCTCTAGGCTCGGTTCAGGATTGTATTTTGGTAAGGCTTTTTCTGCCAATTATCTGTTGTTGTCTTCATGTTATTTGGATTCCTGTCACTAACTCTGAAGAGTTGATTATGATGTTTCCACAGGTTATCACTGTATCTGCATGTATTGGTCATGTGCTCCATTGTTTTTGCTTGTTCTCAGCATAAGTAGGATATCAAGGGTCCTTGCAGCCCTTTTTTTTGCAGTTGATCCCATGGAAGTGAACGCCCATGGCGTAGGATCCACATGAAGAAAGTGACCTTCATTCATGTATTTTCTTGCCATATGCTTTCCCATATATTTGTCTGTTGATGCCTGAGATGTTCTGCTTGTAGTTGGTAACCCTCTTTAATTATGAACATTCCTTTGATCCTGTAACCCCATCTTAGTATGTTCGACCCTTCTTTTTTTGCTATTTTCCTGGTTTCCATTTCATTTTCATATAGCTTCCACTGGGGTGTTTCTAGTGCATCTGGCTAGTCTTTGTTTTTGTTTTTCTCCAATATTCTCTCGGATCTATGCACCAGAAGTTTTTAACTGTTTTTTCCCTATGGATGTTGGTATATTGGTGGAATTATTTTAGCTGAGGCTTACTGTTTAGTTTTTCTCTCTATTGCCATGCTTCTTCCCAAAAATTGGCTTTGTCACCTTCTCTAATTTCCTAGAAGCTATGGTTGTTGATCAGACTTTTGTTATCAACAGCTAGGTTCCATATTGCTGAATGTTTCTTGTCGTCTTGGAGTCTTAGCTTTCCTTCTAGTGACCTAGGCATGTCATACTTCCTTTCCCATAGTTGTTTCCATAGGTCTACCCCTCCCTAGATCCATCTCCAGCATAACTTTGCCCCCATGACCTAATTCAGTATATAGAGATCTCGAAGTCCTAGGCCTCCTTCTTTTAGGGGTTTGCTGAGCCAGTTCCATGATAGAAGTGCCCATTTATTTTTATTTATTTATTTATTTATTTTTTGTTTATTTTTTGTTTTGTTTTTGTTTTTGGTTTTTTGCTTTTTGTTTTTGATTTTTTGTTTTTTGTTTTTTTATGTTGTTTTTTTGTTTTGTTTTTTGTTTTTTGTTTTGTTTTGTTTTGTTTTGTTTTGTCATTCTAGGCCCTTGCCATAAAAACTTTTTAAAGATGTCTATCATCTTTTGGCATACTGTTTTGGGAGTCACTTGACTAGTAAGTTGGTATATCGGGATAGATTGTAATACTGATCTTAGTAATATTATGCGGCTTGGCATATTCAGTGTCCTGAATGTCCAGTTTTGCATCTTTCTTTGGATTTTTCCAGACAGGGGTTTCCAGTTTTCCACTCCATTTTGCTAATCATTTAGCTGGACTCCTAAGTATTTCGTGGGGAAATTTCTTATTCTGAATCCCATTACTCTTGCTAAGAAGGCTTGGGAGGGTGTTGTTGTGTTGAAGAAAAAAATATCAGACTTATCTTTGTTTATCTCCGTCCCTGAAGCACTAGTGAAGTCTGAAAGAATTTCCATAATTTTCCTGGCTTCCTTGAGCGATGCATGTCCATACATCATTATGTCGTCTACAAATTGTTGGTGAGATAATGGTAGATCGTTCCCCCATAGTTTGAGGCCAACATACTGTTCACTTTGAACTTTCTCCTTTATGTACCTTCCAAGGCCTTCTGCTGCCAGGATAAACAAGAAATGGGAAAGCGGGTCACCTTGCCTGAGCCCTCGGGTTGTGTTAAACGCCTATGTGGGAGATCCGTTGAGAAGAATTGACAAAACTGGCGTTGTTACCATCAACATTATCCAGCTTATCCATCTTGCATCAAAGCCGAATGCCTTTAATATTCCTTGTAAATAATCCCAATTTAGTCGATCATAGGCTTTTGCCAAGTCTAATTTAACCAGCATTCCTTTGGTTTTTGTTTTTGTTTCTTAAATGAATGAACTGCCTCTTGTGGCATCACTATGCCATTTATTATTTGTCTTCCTTTAACAAACCCTATATGTTCCTCAGATATCAACCCAGGTAGTATAGGTTTTAAACAATTTACCATAATTGTAGCCATAATTTTGTATATGACATTACGGAGTGCTATTGGTCAGAACCCTTGCGGTTCTTCCGAATGCTCTTTCTTCGCGATTAGGGCCAGAAATGTGGAGTTTAGGGCTAGGTGCATTCTTTTGGTGCGCCTGGACTCCTCCACTAATTTCACTATGTCTTCGCCTAGGAATGGCCATTTCGCCTGGAAGAATTCAGCTGTGAATCCATCTGGCTTTGGTGCTTCAATTCTCACCATATTCCTAATGACTTATTCTACCTCTGTTCTGGATATTTCTCTTAATAGGGCCATGTTTTGGTCTCTGCTCACCAGATTAGGGATGTGCTGTATGATTTTGTTTATGTTCGCCTCCCTTCTTACGTTTGGTTCTGTCAGCAGCCCTTTGAAGTGTTGTACTAGCAGATTCTCCATGTATTCCTTTTTGGCTAAGACAATTGCCTTGCTGATCTACTAAGGAGAAGATCTTGTTTTGCTTCCTATGATAGATCATTGCTTTGTGGAAAAACCTTGTGTTTCTTTCTCCTTCCTTTAACCATTGGATTCTTGATTTCTGTTTCCATAGTATTTCTTCTTGTTGTCTTCTTTCCTCCATTTTATTAATCAGTTGCCCTTCCTCCTCTGCTAGCCCTTCACTTCTACCTTCATTGATCATTCGTTGTTGAACTTCCTTCAACTTTGTTTGGATTAACTCATGTTCCTTCTGTATGTTGTCAAATTCTTCCTTATTCCATTTCTTTATTTTACCTTTTAGATCTTTTAGTCTGAGTTGAAAGGTGTGCATCAGGTTTCTCCCTACTATCTCACTCTCGTTCCACCATTCCTTCAATTTATCTAGTAGGGTAGGTTCTCTTAGCCAAAATGCCTCAAACCTAAAGGGTCTGTTTTGGTTTCCTTGATTCATTTCTACTTCGAGTTTAATAGGCCAGTAGTCTAACCCTGAGCATGAAAGAATTGATGCTTCATAGAATATATCTTTGCTAATGAAGTGTTTTATTGCCAAGAATCTGTCCAATCGAGAGGCTATTTGTCTACTCCCTCCCCTTCTATTATTCCACATATATTTTCTGTTTATAGTTTGGATGTCCACCAATTATAGTTCTTCTTGTAAATCTATGAATTTCTCCATTTTCGACTCTTCTCTTCACAATCCCCCTTTTTCTCCTCTATTGTTGTTATTAAATTGAATTCCCCTACTACCAGCCAAAGTTTTTCTTTGTGTAGCTGGCTAAGCTTCATTATTTGCTGGAGGAAATTTTCCTTTTCCACTAAAATGTGAGGGCCATATACTGAAGAGACTAGGAACCATTCTCTATTTCCTATCAAGCTAAATCGCCCTGTGAGGATTTTCTTCATACCTATCCAGTAGTCCACTGTGATCTCTGTTGGGTTCCACAGTTCTTCTACTCCTCCCACGCAACCTCTCGCATCTATGGTCATGCATTCATACCTTGATTTTATTTTATTTAATATATTTTCCATTTTCCCTCCTGTAATTTTTGTTTCTTGTAGCAAGATGAGTTGAGATTTTTCTTTTCTTAGTCTCTCAATTAAATGTCTTTGTTTGCCTCTACTATTGAGGCCTCTTATATTCCAAGATGTAATTATCATTGGGTTACTTTGTTTATTTGTTGGTATACTGTTGATAGTGGTACCACCCTCCATGTATTCACCAACATTTCTCCCATAATCTGTATAGATTCCTGTAGGTTTCCTCAGCCTCTTTTCTTTCCTCCTTTCATTTTATTTGAGTATTCTTGGGAGTTGTCTAGATGCAACCCCAATTGTTCTGCCATCTCCACCTGTCCCTACCCCTATTTAGCTTGATATTGTTGGAATGTTTCTTTGTATAGTATTTTTTGGCCTTCTAGTATAAATATTTAATTTAGGTGTCTATGTTCATTTAATAGTTTCCTCAACACCTCTTCTTCCATGCTTAATTCTTCTCCCTTACTTGGGTCAATTTCCATTGTGGTGTTTTCATCTTCTCTATGTCTTCCGTCTCCTCCTTCTCTATCGGCTCTCTTTGGGCTTTCCTCTTGGGGTATGGCTTGCCTTGACTTGAACTACTCTCCTTTCATTTTTCCTGATAGTCCATAGTTTGGGCCTCATTGTCTTCTTCTTCTTCCCCCTGTAGCACTTCAAAGCTATTTGTTTTGCTCAGTTGAGCTTGATATTCTTTCTTCCCTGTGTTGGGGTTCTCTTTTGCTTGTCTTCTCTTGCTTTTCACTTCTTGAAACCCTTCCTTATCTTCTTGACGTTTCCTTTGTTTTTTGTTCATGTTCTCTCCCTCCTCTAGGTTCATTGGGCACTCCTTAAATGGGTGACCATACTCATGACATCTTTTACATCTGAATGGGATATGTTCGTAGTCTAAAGTTTGTTGCCATACCTCTTCATGGTATTCTAGTTCCACTGATTCTGGTATAGGTTCAACTATATTCATGTATATGCATATTTTCACATATGAAGTGTATCTTCCTTTTTTTGTTGTTTCTGCTATTTTGACAAATCTGCCTATCATATTTCCCATGCCCTCCAATATTTCTAGGTCCTAGAAATCCATTGGGAGCTTGAATAACCTGACCCAAACCGGGGTTGCCATAAATTTTTCCTTGTCTGGGTCATAGCATTCTTCCCAGTATCTCATAAACAAACTGGCATTACAATGAAAGTCAAGACCATTTTCAAATACTTTTTCTTTGTCTTGCAGGTTCAAGAATATTACTGTGAAGAAGCCTCTAGCTCCCAGCTTGAGCTCGATATGACCTCTAGGCTGCCATTTTTGTTGTATCCATTTGGTGAGGTCCTTTTTCATCTGCCATACTCCGATGAACTTACATATTAGCGCGTTATATTTCATGTAACTTCTGTATCACTCCAATTTGTTCATCGAAATGATGAATCTCGGTTTCTCCATCGCACATGGTAAACATTTTCCTCTGCTGCTTTCCTGCCATCGTGCCCTGAGGATAGGTCCTGACATTTTGTTGGTATCTCCTGCTTGTTTCGTATTACTTGTATTCTGGCAGGAATCCCCTACCACAGTGTCTCAGTAGGAGGGGATCTCTCCCCCCCTTCCTCCTTTGTCATTCTGATGTGGTTCCTGACCTCCTGGTTTGTAGCTTTGCAGATGTTGCTGGGTTTTTTGGAATCGTGGTACAATTTAGCTCAAGGTTGCCTCTCCATTAGGGTTGCAGAGATATGTAACCTACTCCTTGTGGAAGTTCCTCGATCAGGTCCTTTAGTTCTCTGTACATTTTGTATTTCTTTGTGTTGCTCCCAGGTGCAGACCTGACTTTTTAAAGAGGTCAACTTTGAGGAAATCATGTCCATAGAAGAAGTAACCGAGGGTATCATGTATGATTTACAAACATTCATAACTAATTTATTAAAATCCTCATCCTTGAGCCATACTTTGTTAAATTTAAATGGTATACCCCTGCGGATCGTTTCCATGCGCCATCACAGAATAATCAGACAATGATAAAAAATGAAGACCTGTTCCACCTAGGATCTCAATTTCCCCAAAGACTCAATCAGATTCTCATGAATCAAGAATCTATCGAGTCGCTTGCCAATGTTCTTCTCCCGAATTCTACCATTTTCCCAAGTAGGCATAATGGGAGCCGACCTGATGTCAATTAGATTATAAGCATGAAAAAGGGGTAACAATCAATTTACTAGAGGGCCATTTCTGCACCAGGGACCCCAACATTCCTCCTGAGAGAAAGTAGCATTATAATCTCCAAATATAATCAAAGATCCAATCTTTAGACTATCATATGATTCAACACGATCCCAGAAGGACCGCCTCCCCTTATAAGGGGCACATAAATTCCATATGTGTATCCTATCACCCGAACCACGAAAATGGCCTGTAAGCAAAATGGCAGTAAAAAAATTGTGGGAAATTAAATTGGCCAATGAGGGTCCCATAAAGCAGCAAGACCACCAGAAATCGGAGAAGAATCGACAACGACCATATGCGAGTGAGGAAAAAACACTGGAAGTATGAAAGAGACTTTCCAGAGTCATCCATAGTTTCTTGAATGAGAATAATGAAAGGGCCAATAGACAGAAAGAGATGTCGGAGCAAAACCCTCTTAGTGGCATCCCCCAGTTCGCACAAGTGGAGAAAGAGGATATTCATGGGAGTCCAAGAACAAAGGGCTCAACTTCTCTAAGGGATCGAGGTGTAGAGGAATCGAAGATCGAGACATCAATCATATTTGTAGTATCGTTGAACAAAAGGGATCGACCTTTTGGCCTACCGCGGAAGTGGCATACCGTTCCCCCCATTTGTCAAACAATGATGTTTTTAGCAGATGAAGGACTAATGGGGGTAGAGGAAGGGCATTCCTAACCCTTGTGGATATTCTGGGAGGATAGTTCCATCAACGGTTTTAACATTAGGAAACTAAGTCGTTTCTGACCAAATTATGGGGAGAAGTGGGCTAAGGATGGTCCAAAGAAGTCGAAGGAGTATGACCAAGGGGAGATGTGAGAGGTGGATCATGGGGGTCCATTAAGAAGGAGAGGACCCACCTGTCGAGGATATCAAGGGGGGTGGCGAGCAAGGGACAAGGGGGAAGTAGATTGGGAAGAATTCAGAAAGAGGGCAATTTGTTGAAAAAGAGTTAGTCCCTATCCGCTGTGGAGAGATGAATACTGTGTTCAATATGTAAAGACTTCCCCGAATTAGTAACAGTTGAAGGGGTGGGCGAAGACAGAGGTGAAATAGGATGGTGGTTACAAGCATATGAGAAAAGCATAAAGATGTCTGAAGAGAAAACATAAGTAACTTTATCATTTTCCGAGGGAAACCACCGTTGGGATGGAAGACCACCAAAATTAGTTCCAAGTCGATTCCCCAGTGCACCAAAAGGTCTGTAGTGTCACCATGGGCACATTTTCAAGAGGTGACCCATGTGGCGACAAAGGAGGCACCTGAAAGGGATGCCTCAGTAATCCAATCTCTTCCGGATCTGAATCGATTCCCAAGACAGATCAATATAGTTTGAAAGTCCTCTAGCAAAATTTACCTTAACCAATATCCAAGCAACCCACTTGTCCTAGGCACCCAGTGTGCGAGGGTCCATGCATATGAAGCAACCAATTGCATTCCCAATCTCTGTCAAAGCGACGCGAGTCTAGAATTCTAGAGGAAGGCTCAAGAGCTTAACCCAAATTAAATTATTCCATGATGTGTCCAAAAGTGGGTTAAAACCCATGTACCATTTGCTCAGTTGAAGAAAACTTCGGCCCCAAACCTAGGGAGTCTCCAAGATGCGACAAGAATCATCTGAAATGAAGGAAGTGAAAACTATTCTAGGAGTTCATCAATTTTCTCACATTGGGGGTGTACCCCAAAATGGGTGCCCACTGCAACGATACCCAGTCTGCCATGTCCAACTCTCGAGCACTCGTAAAAACCCAACAACCAATAAGAGCCATGTTCTGCAAGCTAGATACCCTATCCCACAATACATCATGACCGAAACTTAGAATTTTTGTTTTAGATGCGTCTTTGATATTTTTGTTTTGGTGTCTTCTTCCTCCCAAAATATGCCTCTGAGGAATTTTTAGCTAGGTGTCCTCGTCAAATAATTGAGGGCCAATTGTCTACATGTTGAATTTCCACGATCTTGGGTCTAGGTTAGAATCTTAAAATCTCTTACGCTACCAAACCAAGAATCTCAACAAGGATTACTTTGCACAATGGAAAATATAAATAAGTAAATCACATATGCACAAGTATACACAATTTTTAACAAATATTGTACACTAATGTCCAACCCAATCTTCCTTATATAAAACAAATCTGAATAATACAATAGTATATGGTATACAAGATACAATGACAATCTTCGCTGCAGCTTCTATGTCGTATCTTGTCCTTCGTTTCTGGTTTGCTCTCTAGTCGCCCACTAATCCTTCAAAGGAAAACACATAGAGGCTCCAGGAGGGCTGCCACCTAACACTGCTGCAAGTCGCTTCTATTGTAATGTACATGGGTTGGTCCAATATTCTCTTCTAGGTTGGCCAATAGCTGAGCTCCAATTTTCCAATCTAGTAGTCACTTTTTTCCATCAAAGTGCTGCACATTAGGCACCAACTTCAACCAACCTTCACCTCTCTTCATCAATTCAAGATTGCTTTTCTAGGGATACTTTGGGTAGCCAACACGCTGCCCTCCACCAGATCAATGGCTCCCAACTCAATCACTGCAATATCTACCCCTTGTTTGGGTTTCTTCACATCTAATACAATCCCAACAATTGGCTCCCACGGGCTGTAAGTCAAAACAATCCAAAAGTAGTCAAAGAAATGACCCAACATAAGACAAAAATGTTGCTCTGAGTTCGTTATCACTGTTATCCTTGGTCAGAGCACTTGAACGTTGCAACATCCCTTAATCCACCACTCGAACAACCATTGATTCACAATGGCCTCATCAAGGAAGGGTCCTCCAACTATGTTTTGTTGTTCTAGGCACGTTTCAGCCCCAAAACATCCCACACTACTCCTGTTTTCAAGTGGTTAGGCCTACAACCTATCACAATTTCTGCTAGCACCTACAATCCACCTCAAAATAAAATGATGTGACCTCTTTACTGCCCCAAACAGACCTGCAACATAGAATAAGAAACTCCAAGAACCCTTAAACACTTCATTTTTTTTTCTCCATGACCAAGAATATAGGTGTCTCTCCTCTCCAACGAGCTCCTTATGCTCTTTTGATGACCTCTTGCCTTGCTCAGATGGATACCTCAAATGACCTCATCTCACCTCCTATATATACACATATAGAGGGATCCTTAAAACATCATCCTAGAGCTTGTACAATTGTCACATGCCTTTTAACACCAAGCGACCTAGACTCCTCATGTGCAAACCAACCATAAACTTCAAAAATTCATATCATGCTCTTTTGATGAGCTCTTGCGTTGCTCAGATGGATACCTCAAATGACCTCATCTCACCTCCTATATATACACATATAGAGGGATCCTTAAAACATCATCCTAGGGCTTGTACAACTGTCACATGCCTTTTTAACACCAAGCGACCTAGACTCCTCATGTTCAAACCCAACCATAAACTTCAAAAATTCATATCTCACTAAGGACAACTCAGAATTCAACAATTCTTGAAGCATTGGATTCTCCTTTCCACCCTCTATCATCTTATCCCATCATATGTCCAAAGTTCTGCATGGAATTTCCTCAAATCACGATGGGTGAAAAACTCCAAGTTTGGGTTCCAAGCCCACAAGTGACTCTTGTGGTGCTTTTTCCTCCAAACCCTTAACCCTAGGGCTTGGAGTACCTCCCAAGTTACTAAAAAATCAACACTCCCTCTTAGCGAGGGAGGTAATTCCAATACTAGGAAGTAACTCAACATCATCATCCCTACTCACAACACTTTCCCAACTCTTGGCGCTCACAACTGCAACAATACCTGAAGCATGAACTATGCCTCTCTCGGAAATGTTGTTGTCACGGGTAGCATCCTGCTTCTTCTTCTTCTCCTATATCACTTTCCAATCCCTCCATGATTCCTTCTTTCAAGACGTGGAAGCACCCTTGCTTCCCACTAACCACACACTCTTCTTGGGCTGTAAAATATCCCTCTTAATCTGCAACCTCCCACTAGAACTTGAATCCCTCTGAGTCTCTGGAACCTAGACCTTTTTCTTAGGAACATGTACCTACTCCTTTGAAGCCTACACCCGCACCTACTCGTTTGAAGCCTGCACATGCACCTACTCCACCTGCTTCTTCCCATGATCCATAGGCTTGTCCGTTAACCCGTATAGACCATGCACTCTAACTCCAAGCACAATCCCATCGAAGCTAGGGCCTCTAGGCCTGAGTCTTGCCTTCCCATCCTGGAACAAGACCTCAAACCCTTCTTCTCGATCACCAAGACAAAAATCACTCTATATCTTAGTCCTGGAACAAACAGTACATCTTGGACCTGCATCACCTGTCCTATCTCCATCCTGAATGGCACAAATCCCGATCCTCGGTTCTACTTCTTACTCTTATCACCCAACACCATGTGCATCTTTGAGTCCCATTCAGCTAGAGTCTCAAAAACCTCTTGTGACCTTGTCATATGTTTCATCACACCACTTTCCATGTATCATCCATCCTGAATGATAGTACCTTGCGAGAAATGAAAGATCATGGCAAAGTCCTCCTCCTCCAAACTTCTGGTGAGAGCATCTATCTCAGGAGAGGTGGCAACATCTACGACCTGCGTCCCTTTCTTCTTGTCGTCATCTTGATGAAATTTGACCCATTTCACCACAGTTGAAACACTTGACTTTAATCAAGTCCTTCTTCTGGTTACCCTTCATTTGTGCTGCAAGTGCCATGTCATCTTCTAAAGCCCTCATCTTCGAATGAAGATACTTGTCTTGCAACTATTCCTCAATGAATTTGTCCCACTACCTATTCCAGTCTAGCAAATTATCTATGGCAAAAATCCTTTTGATGAAGGGCTTCCATCCCTCAGTGAACCCTTTCAAAGCAATCCTCACTATATCTGAATCTGAAATAGGCACATTGACGACAACAAGCTCATCTCTGACCTGAGACAATATTGTCAGATACGAAATCACTTCTTTAGCTTGTATCATCTTGGTGGACTTCAACTTATCCTCCGATACCAATACTCGATTCTCATTCTTATTTTGGAACAAATTCTGAAGAGACATCCACATATCATGTGCAGTGTTCTTCCCAGACAAATGAGGTATTAGGGAGTCCTTCACACCATCAAGGATCATAAATCTCACCCTCGTATCCAAATCCTCGTACACTTCCAACTCCTTTGGGTCAGTTGGCATCTTGATGGCTTTCTCGACAAATTCCCAAATCCTGTCGACCTACAAGATCAATTGATCCTCTCCTTCCATGGCCTATAGTTGGAAAACCCGTCCAACTTGTCTTCAAACCAGATACCAACCTGCAACTTCGACATTGTCACCTACAATGTGACCAACTCCCTCTTAAGCTATACTTCGTTGTGCACAACTCTAATTCAATGACTTCCAAATTAGATCAGGCACACTCTAATACAATGTTGAATATCCATGATCTTGGGTCCAATTTATAATCTTAAAATCTCTGATGCTACCAAACCAAGAATCTCAACAAGAACTACTTTGCACAATGGAAAATATAAAGCAGTAAATCACATATGCACAAGTATACACAATTTTTAACAAATATTGTACAATAATGTACAACCCAATATTCTTTATAATAAACAAATAAAAAAGAATAAACAATCTATGGTATAAAAGATATAATAACAATCTTCGCTACAACTTCTATGTCATATCTTGTCCTGCCATTCCTTTGCTTTCAATTTGCTCTCTAACTGCCCCTAGTTCTTGAAAGGAAAACACATAAAGGCTCTAGGAGGGCTGCCACCTAACACTGCCACAAGTCGCTTCTGCTGCAATGTACATGGGCTGATCCAATCTTCTCTTCTAGGCTAGACAATACCTGAGCTCCAATCTTCCAAACTAGCAATCACTTTTTTCCATCAAAGTGCTCCACATTAGGCACCAACTTCACCCAACCTTCAACTCTCTTCGTCACTTCAAGATTGCTTGTCTAGGGCTACTTTGGGTAGCCAACACACTTCCCTCCACCAGATCAATGGCTCCGACTCAATCAATCCAAGATCTGCTCCTAGTTGGGGTTTCTTCACACCCAAGAAAACCCCAACAATTGGCTCCCACATGCTGCAAGTCAAATCGATCCAAAACTAGTCAAAGCAATGACCCAACACATCCCTCAATCCACCACTCGAACAACCCTTGATTCATTGCAACCTCATTAAGGAAGGGTCCTCCAAATGTGTGCTAATTTTTTTCGGCACTTTTCAGCCCCAAAACATCCCACGCTGCTCCTGTTTTGAAGTGGTTAGGCTTAAGGCCTACCACAGTCCTTGTTGGCACCTACAACCCACCACAAAACAGACTTTGCTTACCTCTTTTCTACTCGAAATTGATCTATGTTAACCCCTCTTCATCCTCATCCTAGATGTAGCATAAAACATCCCTCCATGCAGTCACCAAGAGGCTCCAACAACCCTTAAACACTTTGATGTTCTGTCCTTCTTTTATGAGGCCAAGAATAGAGGTGTCTCTCCTGTCCAAAGAGCTCCTTATGCTACTTTGATGAGCTCTTGTGTTGCTCAAATGGATGCCTCAAGTGACCTCATCTCACCTCCTATATATACACATAGAGAGGTGATTCTTGAAGTGTTGGATTATCCTTTCCATTCTCTATCATCTTATCCCATCACATGTCCAAAGTGCTCCATGGAATTTCCCCAAATCACGATGGGTGAAAAACCCCAAGCTTGGGTTCCAAGCCCACAAGTGACTCTTGTCTCGCTTTTCCTTCCAAACCATGAACCCTAAGGCTTGGAGACCTCTCAAGCTACTGAAAAATCAACATTGCGGGGCGAAGTGTGATGTAGAAGGACGAGGATCAGGGTGAGACCCACCTTTCGTGGATAATTTGCGAAGACCTTGTTCCCTCTTAGCATCCAAGGTGGCACAAATGAAGACCTCCTGAAGGGTGATGTCAGTATCTAGCGTGTTGAGAGATGGATCCATTGATCGAGGAGTAGAAAGAGCTAAAAAATATTTTTAAAAAATATAAAGGCGGTGCCCCTCCAACACATAGACGTAAGTCACATTAATAATCCATCAAGGAGATGTCAGAGGAAGTGATCCCCACAGAGGCAGTCAGTCCACAAACCAAGCCAAATCTGAGTCGTATCGAAACATACCCCTAGGGATACGAGAAATCTACCCCAACCGATGAAGTAATAAATTCAAGGCATCGGGGGCCTCCACCAAGGATCATAGAGATGGGCCCAGAGAGGTAGAAAGTCGAGCACAATATCCCCGAGAATTAAAAGCCTTATAGAGTACATCGTCGTCTTGAATTGGAAAAATGTTGAAACCATATAAGACATTCCCTCCTAGGTTGACCTTCTGATAGGAGAAGATGTAGTGCGCCTGTGAAAAAATAAAGATCCTATCAACCACCCAAAAAAAAATAACGACGCCAAAAAAATAAAAAATTCCAACTATCACCCCGCCACCCTGTGTAATAGATGGACACCGTTAAGGAAATCCAGGATCGAGACTAGGGGGAAGTGATCACAAACCCAAGAAGGGATGTGATAAGGTAAAGTTACCCGATAAAACTTAGCAACATCCACACCATTTCAACCACTTGCGACAACATCTGAAGCAAATATATTTGAAGAGTCTATTAAAAGAAAAAAACGAGACAAATATTTTCCACAAACAAGATTTAGATAGTCTGTTAGAAACTTGCCCAAGGACACAAGAAGTGAGTGGAGCGTCAAACCCAGTGGCCCTCTTCAGGTTACACATCTATCGTTTATGACCAGAAGATCCCAGGGCCGAAATGAGCATGTGAAATAAGATGGCAATCACACTAATGAGAAGGCAAGTAATTTGTGTCACTTCCACAACATGGTTGGAGCACATTGTGTAGAAAAAATGAACTTCAGGAGACGATATAATATTGTTCGATGCCAATGATACAATAGTACCAAAACTCCAAAAAAAACCCGACAATGAAGCAAAGCTCCAAAGTATTCCCGACAAATAAAACTATGTCAACATCTCCATGAAAGATAATCTTTAGTTAAAAAAAGTGGATAAACCTGCCTCTGCATTCATAGATACATTAGCCGAAAACACCCATAAAAAGTAAGCTATGTTCAGACTTCACATTTAGTAACTGCAAGTCCCTTCAACGCTCTATGATATCACTACCTCATGGTTGTCATGTTCATGTTTCAAATCCTCAAAATTCTTATGCCTCCCCAAATCCCTCAATTTTAATCCATGACATCATTTCACAGTGACATGCATATTAGCATGGAAATTGAAAGTCTAAAATGTAACAATTATTTAAACTAAAATTTAAGAGAAAATTTTGTATGGAAACATATTTAGGAATAAAGTTTAAACACATAAATGAAGTAGAAATGTTGCATCTCCAAACAACTATTGTTGAGGCTAATCTTTTAGAGGAACCAATATTTAAGAGAAACAATGGAATATTTCTCTACTCCAAAAGGTTTAGGCAGATAAATTGAATAGAAACATGGTATTTGACAAAGCCATAATTATCGAGGGAAAAATTTAAGGGAAATGATGTGGTTTCATGGAAAATATACATCCGTGAGAAATATGAAAGGGAGAAAGGCTACAACAAACACCGTAGCTCACACAAAAAGTGTTGCTCCTACTATATCAGATCTCGGCAGATGCATATACAAGATTTATACAAGTTGGGTTCAATGAAGAGTCTCTCAAGGCATTGCAATTTCATAGTTGCTTCAAATTTGTCTAGACATCATGTCAAGAAAAGAATCTATCCTCCCTACTAATGATGGTTGAGGCAAGCCAACCGATTATGTAGGAAGCATGGCAAAGAAATACCGTGTGAAATGTTGTGTTTCACAGCACAATAACGATAGAATCGGAAATTAAAGGATCATATATACACTATGGGTAGGGCGACTGATGTGTAAATCAACAGGTCTAACCATTGAATGGTGCATAAAATTTTAACATTCTTAGACAATTCTGTAAATAAAAAGGGGTGTAATAAATCTCACATTTTGCTCCGAGATCAACAAACTAAAACCTATCAAAGTGGTATATGGCTACTAAGATGTTTCTAGACTAGAAAGAAAACAAAATGACTGCTCCTTATATTTACCTAATTCCAATCAAATCTGGTATCATGCATAAACAAGCAAGAAATCAATTAGAGTGCAACAATAGGATCCACAGAATCATAGCATGTACCCACTCTAAAATTCATTAGAATCTGTGGATTTTCAAAACAAACCATTTTCCCACCCTAAATTTTTTGCATCAACCACAAATTTCCAAATGAAGAAAGCTAGAATAGAGACGTACACAAAACAATGCAGATTTGTGCAGAAATATGAGGGAAAACACATAACCTTAATTTTTTGCATCAACCACTAATTTCCAAATGAAGAAAGCCAAAACAGAGATGCACATAAAATAATGTTGGTTTGTGTAGAATTATCAAGGAAAACACATAACCCTAAATTCTGCATTAGCACAAATTTCCAAACCAAGAAAGCCAAAACAAAGATGCACAAAAAGCAATGCAAATATGTGCAAAATCATTAGGGAAAACACATATATAGACATACTACAATAACCATACCATTTGCAAACATTAAATACCAACACAAATTTGAATATCTTTACCTTTTCGACATCATTTATGTCACTAGTAAGCTTTGAAATTCAGTAGAATCTGTGCATTTTCGTAGTAAATCATTTTCAAATCCTAATGTTAAGCATCAACCACAAATTTCCAAATGTGGATCTCTACAGAATTTGAGGGAAAACACAGATGTAGACATATGACAACAACCAAATCATTCGTAAACATTAAACACTAACATGCATTTAAATATCCTTACCTTTACGATGTCATTTCTGCCACCAACCAAACCTTTGAAGCCCAATAAAACTCTCACGACACTCCCTCTCATAGAATAAAAGGATTATGGGAAAAATCCATATCCCTTATGCATAGAAGGAAGGAACATGATTCGAAATGCGACCTGCTACTTAATGTTCATCTACATTGAGTGAAATGAATTTCAGGTCAATTTACTAAGTAGACTAACACATGTATTTTACTTGTCAATCCAGGTTCGTAGACTTGGAAGCACGTCCAAAGTATATGGATATAAGGTAAAGTCAATTTCGGAAGGCAAAGTTCAAAGGTTAAGGGAAATGCATATTACAAATAAGTTCCAAGTTTAAAGAAACTAAAAAGTCTCTAATTCAAGAGGTAGTAAGGGAAGGAAGAGGCTCCTAACTTCGGAGGTCCTCTTTGTCCTTCCCCACAATATTGTCCTCAAGAAGAGAAACTAAAGAGAAATAGTTTGTGATGTGCAGAAAGCAAGAGAAGAGGCTCCTAACTTAGGAGGTCCTGGTTTTCCTTCCTCACAATTCTACTCCAACAACATTACCGTTGCATCAAATCATAAACTGGAATTCAAGAAACAATTCAAGAAATGGAAAAGGATGATTTTTAGTTGTGATTCATAATTTAATAGAAAGATAATTTAACTTAAATCCTAAGTTTTCCTTTCATATGCAAAACAGATCTTAAACCAAAATCATCCATAAATCATACATAAATCATAACACATTTAAGTAATTGAATCATAAAACTGAAACAAGAAATACTGAATGAAAACTATGCTAATTTATACAAAATTTAATCAGAGTGTACTTAGCTTGGTAGGGCCCTCCAACCTTGCATTGTACACCTGAAGAAATATTCAACTACAACTAACTTAATAAAACACTCACAGCATGAACAACAATACAACAATAGAACTGATTCTTCAAATTATCTTAAAAGTCTCCAATAGTCTCAATAGAATATTACACACTTACACTCCTTTTGAATGGTCCATAAACTTTGTTTAAATAAGCAAATCATAAACAAACTTTGCTATAATGGCTCTAACATCCTTATCAATCCTAATCCATCCATACAGGTTGAACTCATAAAGTCTGGTTCACAAAATTAGGAAAATCCCACAAAATAAGAAATCTACCCTTTTTTACTAGGGATTCCTGAATGACAGGTCAAGTTTGACCAGCGTTGACCAAGCCTGGTTTTCTCAGTTTAATGGAACCAATAGGTTTTCCTTCATCTGTGGTTCCCAAGCTTTCCAAATATACGCTCAGATCTTGCCCAGGTGTCCTGCACATATGACTTTAATGGAGCTATTACAGGAATTTTTAATGTAGTCCAAATTTACTCTTAAAACCCTTTTTTTACAAAAATTTCCAAAAATTGAAAAACTTAATTTAGTTACCTGAATATGAAAAATAAGATAAAATAAGGCATATATAGGTGAAATAGGATGGAATATGGTGGTAAATAGATGGATTTAGGATAGGCAAAAATGACCAAAATTGAGGGCCAACATCTCCCCCTTGCCGATGTTCAAGCATGTCCTCATGCTTGCTTCCTCCATTTTGATCTCCTAAGTGATGATGCCCCTAATGTTCCTGATCTTGTAGCATCTTCCAGTGCATCCTGAAGGAGAATGTCAATATCCTCATGTTTCTCTTCTTTGTAGATGACATTCTTGACTTTTCCTCCTTCCTTTTCTCTGTTTTTCTAAAAAGAAAATCCATCCTTTCTCTTTAAAATGTTGCCCCTTGTGGTATTGTTCTCCTGTGAGTGGAAAATTTGTTGCTTGGACAATGTATTATGGAGTAATAGGAACAAAAATACCTCCTACTTTGGTTTTCTCATTATCAAAGTTAGCTATAAATTCCTCTGTTATTTTTCCTCTGTGCCCATTAAATTTTCTTAGGAATTCTTTCTATTGTTTCTCTACTCCAGTTTTCCAATTGAAACCCATTTGGTTCAATCCTACTTCCCATAGTGAAATCTGGGTGTCTTTTTTCCCTTTGGTTTTTGTACCAATGTAACAGTAATCTCATGACACAACAATAACTCTATGTTTTTTCTTTTCTTATAATTTTCCAATGTTTTAACCCCGTGCAGAAAATTACCTGCATACGAATTCTAAAACACAAAAAATAAACAATGCGAGATCATAACACATAAAACACATATACACAGAGATTTTCCCTTGGATACCAAAACCGGGACTACCAGATTGATTTTTCATTAGTTTCCTTTCATATGTTACAATACATATATACACATGCCAAAACATCCAATACCATGGAACGAAAAACCATCGTGCCCAAAACCGTGTGCTAAAACCATGCACAAAACCATAGGTAGGTTCGTCCCACCTAATATAGGGTCCAAAAAAAATTTCCCCCGAGTGCTGCCTCAGACCCCGTAGAGGGGGGCTCCCCGCCCCCCTCAAGCCCCCTAGATAGGGGGGCTACCGCCCCCACTGTGACCCTCTGCTGCACAATCAACACAAGAAGGCCCACCCCCCCACCATCTCTAACCCCCCAGTTAACTAGGGAGGCTAGTCATGGAAAGAAGATAACACAACCTGTTGGGTAGCAAATTCCCTGCATAACGGTCTTGGGGCTCAAAAGCTTGAAATTTTGGGTAAAGGCATGGCAAAGACTCTGTGGTATGCGCAGAGAGCGAAAGTGTAATGAGCCAAGTCAAAGGTTTGCCCACCCAAAAAGAATGTAAATTGAGTCGGCCTACCCATGGTCCGCGGATCATGGAAATGTGTAAATAGAGCAAGGTTCTAGAGTTAGGAGTCAGTTTTTGGTATGTACTTTTGGATCTGGAATGTAATGGGTTTTTGAAGAAAGAAGTCTTGAAGTGTCTGTAAGTCCAAGTCGAGGGTGTTGGTGGGTAGATAGAGGCTCTGTAGCTGTGTGTGCAGAGGCCTGGAAGAGTCCGCAACTGTGTGCGTGGACCCCTGCAGTTGAGTGCGTAGGGCAGATCTGGTTGTATTAGCGAAAGAATTGAATAAAGATAAGTTGGTTCTGAAATACTATGTTGAATCTAAATTACTATGGATCTAGTTAATTTATGGTTGATATATCTGTTTGATCTATGTGCTTATGCTTATATTATGAGTTTATGCAAATCTATATCTTTTTTGGTTGCGCAAACTAGTCATCTCTAGTAAATGTTTACTTAAAGGTCGTAAACCGTAGATCTGATCTATAAGAGCTCACTAATAATAAGTATTAAGGAATTTCCTAGTTCCGGATCTACGCGGAAGCGGAGTGGCGCGAGGCCACAGTGCAGTGCGCGAACCCTCCAGACCACGTCAAGACATCCCAAGGGTGCGGAAAGCTGGTTCCAGTACCCTCCCCTGCTACCTCAGGTTAGACCTCAATCCATGCTCCGCGGGCTATTGCCAAAAGGGCCGGTAGCTATGGGATTCGTTTGGCTAAATAACTCTTCTGAACCTAGGTCAGGCCCATATAAGCCAACAAATGGTTCCGTTGCTGGGAATGAGATCTACTTAAGGGATGTCTGATGTCGGAACACTTGAACCCTACAAAGAAAGAGCTTGAAGATTGGTTGGATCAGAAGCTTTGTGAGTTTGTGGTTCAGGAAAATAGAAATCCGCGGATATCAGAAGAAAGGTGGTTGGATCGTTACATATACACAGAGATCCACGGGATCTTCTTCGCATCATTCTCTACAGAGTTGTACTAGTGGATCACGAGTTTAGCTGATAGCATGGGGAGGTGCAGACTAGATCGACCTATTGTGTGGACTCCATAATTGGTGCCCAGGTTAGAAGCATCTGAAGACAAAATTGCACACGCAGTAGATCACTAGTTGGATTAGGTAGTAGGAGGGTTTATCACTAAGCTCACGATAGACACAACTGTGAGTTATAGTGAAGCAGAAAGGCGCTTTCTCCAAGGACCCCTGGGTAAGTATATCAAATCGTTGAATACTTGGATTAAGATGATATTGTTTGAAAAACAGATTATGTGTGTTTATTGATGTATAGCGTAACGTGGAGCGGAAGTGGTTACCAAGGAACCCAAGGATTAGAGAACAACCCTCTGATTTCCATTTTGCGAGAAAGCGAGGAAGAACTCGCACAGTTCTCTCCGAGAAGCATAGTCCGGTTGATTGGGAAACACATCCCCCTGATACCACCACCTTCCACGCCATCACCTACTTCACCTACATCAAATCCATCTTCATCGACTCCACCTCCACCTCCACCACCACCGAAGGTTGGGATGGCGAGCGTAATCAAGTTACCGTATTTAAGGGTGCAGGAAATGAGGAACGAGGTCAGTTCTGGTTTGTGGTAAGGGCTGTATGGGAAGCCCGAGGCATAACAGATGATAACATAAAAAAGGCTACTCTGGTTAGCGCGCTGGAGGACCACGCGTTGACGTGGTATATAAAGTACTCAAATGATCATCTAAATGCGGGAATAATGACAATCCAGGATGCATTGAACAAGGAATTTGGTCGGCCAAAATCAAAGACATAGTTAGTCATTGGGTTGAAGGAGATTGCAATGTTACCTGGCAAAACCCCATGGGACCTGGATCAGAGATTGAAAAGCACAATTCGCGAGGCTAACATGACACTGACGGATGCACAGCACTGCGCTTGGTTTGTGGCATCTTTGACACCACATCTGAGGACAGCACTATGCCAGCAAAAGATCTCAACCCAATCCAAAGCATTAGAAACAACAATGAGGTTACACAAAACCCCAATCTAGGATCCGGGGTTGGGAGTTTAGCAAATCCACGTGCAAATACAAAACCTATGCTTAGAGATGCGAAGTTTGAAGCAAGGACATGCACCTTGGTCAGAAGTACGCGAAGAGGTGTGGTGTATCAAATGTAAGGGTGATCCAGGTGGATGTTGGTGCCCACCCACCTATCCCATTTGGACCCCCACAACTGTCTCTTTCAATTTTTTAGTTTCTTAAATTGTAGCACAATTTACTATTTTTAGCAGTTTTTTCAGGTCCTGAACTTCCAGAGCCGTTTTGAGGCCCTGAATGACGTTTTTTTGGGGAAATATAGGGGCAACATCCCTTCCCAAAGTGGTAGTGCTCGGATAGATCGTTTTAACGAGCTATTGTACGCGTCAAACAAAGATCGTATGCCAAAGTTACAACCCCAGGAAATTGATGTACCAATTTACCCAAACAGGGCCCACAATTTGGTGTTTCATCTTCTAGGGTTAGGTTTTGGGATGTTAAGGGTTTTCCATTGTTTCTCAACAACAAATAGGCCTTCGAGCCTCATTGTAAGACAGTTCAGAGGCATGTAGCTGCCACATCTGAGATAAGCTACCATCGCCCTAGCTGGTTTATTTCCAACTCTATTTGTAAACATATTTCAGTATTTTACATTAATGAAATGGAGTATTATTTCCACTACATCTCTGTGTTTATGGTTATCTTTGTAATTTTTTACGTTCCTTTCTAAATCCAAATTACTGGTATTAGAGCGGTCTACTTTTTCTCTATTTTTCTTTGCATGTCCCCAACGAGGTCAAGATATAAGGAGTTAGGGCTTGAACCGGTCGAATCTTTGCATGACCAGCCTTGCAAATCCCAATGGCCTCCCATGAAGGATGAGAAGAAAGACGAGGGGGTAGGAGATCCTATCAAAATCTTGCTCAAAGAAGCCCTCCAGTGACAAAGGAATGCGATGATGGACAACTTTTCATAGATCCTTCAGTGGATACCTAGAGGCGACGCATCGGCTTCCAACAGCTACTCTGGAAATGCCATGCCCTTTAAGGTACATGTTAATTTTGAAATCCCCATCTTCGAGGGTCAAATAGATGCAGATGCCATAGATAAATGGTTAAATCTAATAGATGGGTATTTTTCTGTTCATGAATTTTCGAGTCGGGAAAAGATTGTTTTCGCTCTTCTCAAAGCAGTCCCTCGCGTCAAGGACTAGTGGGAAACCTACTGTGAGCAGAAGAATGTAAGTACGGGCTCGCTATTTTCAGCTGCACCCACTTGGGATTCATTCCGGGATGTCGTAAAGGAGCAATACTACCCTGTCAAAATCTATGAGGACAAATACATCAAATGGACCCCACTACGATAGGGACGAGACCAAGATGTGCCAGAGTTCACAAACATTTTTCATACCCTTCGTACACAGTTGAGTATCAAAGACTCTGATCTGCATCTGGTACTCAAATACTACATAGATACATCCAAGAAGAGATGGAGTTCCTGAACATCTCCTCGCTCGGCATTGCGTACCGATACGCTGTCAAAATCGAGCAAAAGTTCAAATAGAAGAAGCGAGACTTTGGATCTGCAAATTCGAAGCCCAAAGGACAAAGCCAAGGTGGGGTGACGCAAGACAACTCATTGAAGCCACAAGAAAAGAACAACACCACGACGCCAAAGAAGGACACAGGAAAGTGGTGTGAGTTCCATAAGAGTCCCACTCATAACACAAGTAAGTGTCGGACCAAGCAGTCGCTGGTGGTCGAGTTAAAGGCTTCCGAATCAGATGCATGTTCCGACCTTGAGCCAAAACCTGACAAGGGGAATGGAAAAGGGAAGCAGATCATTGATGCGGATCCCAGCACCACTGTTGCCACCTCAAAAGTCCAAAAAAATGAGCCCGAAAATCCAGAGGGAGGGGAGCATCTTTTCCACTCACAGATGTGGGTGAAGGGTTCGCCGCTGCAGTTCATTGTCGACAATGGCAGCCAAAAGAACCTCGTTTCAGCAGAGTTCGTGAAGCGGTTGGGCCTACCGACTACACCACACCCATAGCGATACAGTATTGGGTGGCTTCATGAAGGACGAGATCTCAAAGTCCGCCAGCAATGTCGCCTTCCTTACAACATCAAGCCCTTCACAGACGAGGTATTATGTGATGTTACACCTCTAGATGTTTGTGATGTACTATTAGGCCAGCCATAATTGTGGAGGCGACATGCTGTGTGTGAGTCAAGGCCTCGTGCTGTTATTATTTCTTTGGTTGATTCATTATACTGGATACTAAAGGTAGCCCCATCTACCACCACCTCTTTGATCACTGCTAAGAAGGGTAGCAACCTAATCTCCTAGACCCAGAAAGTCATCTGTCTGGTTCACTCCCAAAGTAAGGGGAAGATCGTCACCACATCCATGACCCCTGTGAAGGGTTCCTCCATGCAACAGCAGCAACAAAGGGATACCATCATGACATAACACTGGAACAACTTCTCCTCACCCACAAGGGTACCACAAAAGCTTCAAGTGGGCATCAAGGTCTGGTTACATCTGCAGAAAGAACGCCTTACAAGAGCCCATCAAAAGCTCTGACCATTCCGACATGGTCCTTATAGCATTACCAAGGCTATGGGAAACAATGCTTTGGAGCACAACATTTCTCCATTCGTTCACTTGCACCGAGTGTTTAATGTGGACCATCGTCGACCATGCTGCTCACCATTACTGGACACATCAGAGATTGCAGAACAACGCACCAGGGACCAAGTTCAGCAGCAGCTTCCTCATCTCATGGAGGAACTCAACGTAATTGGGACCATTGCTTTCTAAGGGGGGAGGAATGATCTAGGTGGATTTTGGTGGCCATCCACCTATCCCATTTGGACCCCCACAATTGTCTCTTTCAGTTTCCTAAATTGTAGCACAGTTTACTATTTTTAGCAGTTTTTCGGGTCTTCAACTTTCGAAGCTGTTTTAAGGCCCTAAACTACGTTTTTGGGAAATCTGGGGGCAACAACAATCCATCCCAAAGTGGTAGTGCTCGGATAGATCTTTCTAACGAGCTATTGTACGCGTCAAACAGATATCGTATGCCAAAGTTACAACATCGGGAAATTGATGTACCAATTTACCCAAACGGGGCCCACAATTTGGCATTTCATCTTCTAGGGTTAGGTTTTTGGACGTTAAGGGTTTTCCATTGTTTCTCAACAATAAATAGGCCTTCGAGCCTCATTTTAAGATAGTTCAGAGGCATGTAACCGCCACATCTCTTCTCAGAGATAAGCTACCATCACCCTAGCTGGTTTATTTCCAACTCTATTTGTAAGCATATTTCAGTATTTTACATTAATGAAATGAAGTATTATTTCCATTGCATCTCTGTTTTTATGGTTATCTCTATAATTTGTTGTGTTCCTATCTAAATCCAGATCAAAGGGCTAGGGCCACGATAAGGATCACTGTCCGGTCTTTACAAATTATATGGCGGCGGGGGGACCAATGCCATTGTGACTAGAGGTTCAGGCAGGGCCAAGCGCGGCACTCGCACTATGGTGTGCGATCTATCAGGTGGGAGGAAAGCATGCCACAGACAACTGTCATCCATTACAGAACCTGAGACAACCCCCCCCACCCCCCAACAGTTATTCTGCAACTTTTGTAGGACCATTGGCCATGATGAAAGAAATTGTCGAAGTTATGAATTGTTGATGGATCGAATGCCTGCTTATAGGATGCAGATGGAGGCGCGTGGGCAGGATCCCGCCGAAGCAATAACACGGGGTGGATTTCAAGGACGTAGGCGCAGACGAGGGGGAATGGGACCTAGACGCAGATGGGGACAATTAATATGTTATAATTGTGGGGGACCAGGGCATTATGCACGTGATTGCACAAACCCTACCAGAGCCTGTTGCCCGTACTGTTACCAGTTTAACCACGAACCAGTCGATTGCCCCACGCTAATTGCTCAAATGTGGGAAAAAGGGGTGCTTACGGCTACGCCCACTTAGAACGTCCAAATGATGAAGGCTGAGCTACGCAAGGAAAACCCTAACGTGAATATGATGCTCAGAAGTGGTGCAAGTATAGGAGAAGATAAGGGGAAGCAACTAGAGGAGGATGCATGGGTTCATAGGGCCCCTACAAAACAACCAGAATTTGATTTGGAGCGCGCGAAGGAAACTTTCATGGAAGCCAAGAAGCGCTTCACGGAAGCTTCTACGTCAGGTAGTAAGGAGTCAACGAAGCCGGAAAGGGATACTTCTATGCTAACTACGTTCTGAGAAACATGCATGAAGCTACTAAGGGATACTAACACGGTGAAGGGATTGCAAGAGTTGATAACCAGGTGCACAGGATCAGATGAACCTCGAATGGTCCGAAAGCTAGGCAAGCATGTGTTGCGCACTGGACGGGAAATGCGATTGACTACCCAGATTGGGGACTATGAGATGGATCATGTTGTTCTGGACTTGGCGTCAGACGCAAATGTCCTACCTAAACAGACGTGGGAGCGCATGGGCAGGCCTGCACTACAATGGTCTCCTATCCAATTGTGGATGGTGAATCAACAAAATATCTTGCCTATGGAAGACTGCAAGGAGTTACAGTAGATATTGACGGTGTAAGTACACAAACCAATTTTGAGGTCATAGAAATTGTGGATGACAGTAACCCATATCTTGCATTGTTAGGAATAGATTGGGCAATGGATATGAATGAAGTCATCAACCTAAGAAACGAAAAATGATATTCGAGAAAAAATCTCTCTGCGTAGTGGTTCCGCTGGACCCAGCCGAACGGGCGCGTTTTACCGAACCAATGTGCGACGAGGGCAGTGACGATGAATTGGACTATATCTACCAGATCACAGCATAGGCCCAGGACCGAGTGAATCCAACAACTGACGAAAGAATCTCATGGTACCGTGACATTTCCTGCACCTTGGACTTAGATGAAGAGATTGAGCAATGGCAGAACCGACTACATGAGGTAAAAACACTAAACTATAACAGGATGGTTAGGGAGCGACTAGTTGATGAGGATGCCACGAAGGAGGAGGAACCAGTTGACCCATGCCAAACGACGAATCTGAGAAAAAGGCTGCAAGATGGACCCGCGAAGACACCGTGCGTGACAATTGTTCACGAATGGAATACATGCCAAAAGATTCAGCGCGAATGTCAGAGGTAGGTGTGCATACGGGTTAGAGGGCAATCCAGTTCACTAGTAGTCCGCGATAAAGTCAGGAGGGGAACAAGGGGAAGCATGCTAAGTGTTTGTTTGAGAAAACGACCCACTGGGAAGTTACGGATACCACGGGTACGATGGGCCTATAACAGAAGAAAGGCACATATGAGAGTGTCAATAATTAAATAGGAGGGAGCCCAGAATAAGCGAGGTAGGAGTAGGCCTCACGAAATTAAAGCACTGTGGGCACGACTAAGAAAGAAAAGCAAACTAGTCAGGGAGGAAATCAACAAGATGAAAAGTAGCAATGCCCATGGAGGCTGCACGGGTCTACACCTAAGGGAATCAGGCCCGGTCAAGTATCCCGCAAAATGGGAACGAGTCACGACCCTGTTATCATGGCTGCACTCGCACCTACGGAAGGGTACACCCCACACAACAGTGCACGAAGAACTAATGGCTACAAAGACACTCGGAAGGTGCTCGCAGCCTCAGCTAGTAGGAAAAAATCACACCAGGGGTGTGACCATATGACATGCAGTAGGCAGCACAGTCTTCGCGCCCCAAGCATTTGAAAGGAGGCGTGGGACTATAAACAATTCTGCGGGAGGCCGGCGTGGAAACAAGGTTCGGTACAGAGTCATTTGGTCCACAAGCTCGCGGTTGCGGCCGACGGATTGCGCTACCTCGCGGAAAGGTCGAGAGGTGACTGTTAAAACCACTGTTCTTGATAAGAAAGTCGAGCTACGTCAGGGAGGAGCGGGCGGTGAGCCATTAAGACGAAAGTTACAAGCCAGATATGAAAAGATATGCCGCTTAGACGTTGTTAATAAACTAGAAAGGGAGGGAAGGGATCCATTCAAAATTACATGTTCCTCTAACAACCTGTGGACGACACTAGGATGTCTAAGATTTTAACCAGTAACGACCAACAAGGACTCAGGTACCAGGTATTCCATGAGTACCATGGCAAGAACCCGAGCACAGTTCACGGAAGAACTATAGTCCACTCAAGAGGAGCTAGATGAAGCTGCCCCAATCCCCGAGCTCCCGAAATCCCCACGCACTCCGCGGCCTCGAAAAAACAAGCAGATAATGGGGCCAGTCAGGATATTGTCGAGATTCAATAAGTTACCAGGAGCTGAAAAGGGCAAAGAAATCACCACCGAACCTAAGGAGGACGATGAAGATTTGCAAGCTTTAATCGATCAGATTGACGCACAAGATGAGGACAAAGAGGATGCTTTCCAAATACCTTCACAACCCCCATATATCTCCCTATGGACCTGGACGACCAAGATATTGAAGGACTTGGACGCTGCAAAGGATACGCTCTAGACCCCCCTTCTTCTGGATGAGATAAGGTTCGATGGGTTGCCGCTAGGCTGAGTTTCGAGCATTAAGTTCGAAGATTGGGACCTTGCAGATAGTGACAAGTTCCTCGAATTGGCTGAAGACAAATTACTACCGCAGAAGTGGTTACTAGGTGTGGAGAGGGCTGGATTACTTAATCGAAGTTGGATACCTCACTATCACCGTGCGACTATCACCATCTTTGTTATCCGGCAGTTACTATGTCTAGTACATGATGGGTATCTTTGGTTGGAGGAGCCAATTCCTATCACAGCTGATTTGGTACATCGGATTACCCACTTGCCTGTAAAAGGGAATGACCCCACAAACATCGTTGGAACAAGTAGCGATGTGGGTCTTGCCAAAACAATGAAGGCTAAATATAAGTTGGAGAAGCGGAAGTGGGGATATGCAATAGCAAGCATCAAAGATTGAGGGATGTGAATCGCCACCCAGTTACTAGCCAGTAAACTAATGAGGAGATGCTGTGCAAATGAGGTGCTAGCTCCCATCATTACGCTTGTAGAACAGTGCGCGAATTGGGTTCAGTTCAACTGGGCGCAGTTCTCATGTGATGAATTTTTGACAAATTGTCAGGAAGCACAGGACAAAGGTAAGACATTTTATTATGCATGGTTGCTACTATCAATCCTTCTGGTTGCAGGAGAATTTCCGCAGGGTAGCCAGTTTCCCAGCGTTGGAGATAGCCTACCGGAAGCAGTGCGGTATACTTCGCTTCGAGCTACAAAGGACGCAATGAGGGTTTCTAACATCAAGGTTTTTTGGACCTTCATGGAGGGGAGTATCCGGACACGGATCACTTGCAGGCCACGGATGTCTCCAACAATCTACAACAATTTGCAAAGCACGACCAAGTTCAAAGTAGACATGCATAACCTATATATCTGGGAGCGGAAGGATCCGAAGTGAGCATGGGTCACACTTTCGTTCTTTGCAATAGATGATGTGATTTACGAGGTATTGGGAACATGGCCTCCAGAATTGCACGCCCCAGACAAGGTTGTACTAGAAAATTGACAGCGCAACAATGAAAAAAGGAACTCCGGTAGCGACTCACTCAATTGGCAGAAAAGACCCATTAGGGACAACAAGCAGCTTTGTAGAAGGAGGCAACCACGAAAATGATAGCCGAAGGCATCTCAAAACAGGACATGTAATAGGAAAAGGAGATACAGGAATGCACAGACCATATTATAGAATCACCCCAGGTCAAGCGACCGCGCAACAAGGAATCACCGCACACAGGCAAAAAAGTCAAAGACAACCAAAGCTTTGGAAAAAAAGTTTATTGATGTAGAAATTTTGAATAATTTAACACATATTCAATGGAGATTATCCTGATCATGTACTATTGCGGAAAACATACACAATACATAAGCTCCTCTACATTGATCATCAATATAGCAGCATCAATAACAATAAAACATCAAGAGCATTCACACATTAACACAGTATGTATCCCGGGGAAAGCAACTCGCTAAAACCCCAACTATGTGTATATGAATGATTGAGTCATGTAACATTACACAGCATAATACTTCTCACAAGTATCTCCACCTCTGTTACACACAAATTAGCTTAGATCTGAATCAATCACTGGCTCAAATCTCCTCCGCTGCTTGCCTGCCTCCACTGCACAATCCTGCAAGAGAATACTGATGAATGGCTGAAGCAAACTCGTATTTCCTTGGCTGAACCACGCAATCCTCATTGGCATTAC
>APFE030999615.1:0-13738 GCA_000404065.3 Pinus taeda
TTCTTAAGTGCATGTAGTATTGCCAACATTTCCTTCTCATAAATAGCTTTGTGTAAAAGCTTTCCCTTGATTGGACGACTTTCAAAAGCAATGGGTCTTTCATCTTGCATTAAAACGACACCAATTCCATTTCCTGAAGCATCACATTCCGCAATAAAGGTTTTTGAGAAGTCTGGTGTAGCCAAGACCGGTGCTTGGCACATTGCCTCTTTAAGATGTTCGAAGGCCTTTGTTGCTTCTGGAGTCCATAAAAATGCATCTTTCTTCAATAATGTTGTTATAAGGGCTGCTATTCTCCCATAATTCTTAACAAACTTGAAATAATACCCTGTCAACCCGAGAAATCCTCGCAGATGCTTTATGGATGTGGGGATTTTCCATTCCTTAATGGCTTTAATTTTGCTATGGTCTACCTTAACTCCTTCATGAGGTACAATATGACCCAGATATTCCACCTCTTGTACTCCAAAGAAACATTTGGATCTTTTTGCGTATAATTGTTTCTCCTCCAATAGTTGTAGCACCCTATCAACATGTTCAACATGATCCGTCCAAGACTTGTTGTAGATTAGTATATCATCAAAAAATACTAACACAAATTTTCTAAGGAAGGGTTTGAAAATGGAATTCATCAAACCTTGAAATGTAGAAGGTGCATTTGTAAGGCAGAAAGGCATGGCCAAAATTCATAATGACCCTCATGAGTTCTAAATGTTGTTTTTGGAATGTCGTCAGTCTTCATTTTGATTTGATGATATCATTAATGAATATCCAACTTGGTGAAGTAAGTTGATCCATGCAATTCATCCAATAATTCATCAATGACAAGAATAGGAAATTTATCTTTAATAGTGAGCTTGTTGAGCTCCCGATAATCTAGACACATGCACCATCATCCATCCTTCTTATGAACCAATACTACTGGAGCATAGAAATAACTTTGACTAGGTTGAATTATACCAGCCTCTAGCATTTCTGCAACCATATGTTCAATTTCACTCTTTTGGGCATAGGGATATATGTAAGGCCTAATGTTTGGAGGAACACTTCCAAGAATCAAATGAATAGCATGATCGTGATCATGAATAGGTGGGAGGACTTTGGGAGTCTCAAATACCTTGGAATGATTGTCCAAGGCTTTTTGGATATCTGGAGAAATGGATGATTCTGATGTGGGAATCTCTAGTGAACATAATTGTGAAATTATGCCTCATTGTCCTTTCTTTAGAAGATTTGTCATTCCGTTAGAGTTGATTATCTTTCTTGGTTTCCCTATGATACCCTTTAATTCAACTTCCTTTCCTTCTGAAGAAAAAATCATGAAAATTTCTTGAAAATTAAAAGTTATTACACCCAAGGATTGTAGCCATTGGACTCCTAGTACAACATCAACACCACCCATTAGAATGGAAAGCATTGGGCCATTCAATACATATTCTCTCATGGATAGATTGATATTATGGCACTTTCCAGAGAAATTTATGGTTCCTCCACTTGCAAACATCACTTGAAACTCTGGTGCTAGATATAGGAATCAATTCAATTCCTTGGATATCTTACAATGAATAAAATTATGGGTATTGCCCGAATCAATCAAAAATATTACCTTTTTCTTCTTGATATGTCCTTTTATCTTGATAGTTTGAGGAGTGGTAATTTCGTCAAATGCATTACAAGATATCGTTAGATTTATTTTTTCTTTCTCTAGGGTTTGTTCTTGGTGTATATCCTCTTCTTTTTAAGTTTCTTGTTCCTTGCCTTCCTCCTCTTTACAATCTATGTAAAATAATTTCTTCTTAGCACACTTATGACCTTTAGTGTATTTTCTATCACAACTATAACAAAACCCTTTTTCTATTTTTTCTTCCAATTATTGTGGTGTCAACCTTGTAGGTTGTGGAAGGCCAGGGGCAACAAAACTTCCATCTTTATAAATGTGAGTGGTAGGCTTCCTTGTTGCCATAATTTTTCTTTACATTTTTCTTGCCAACCTAAATGCCTCCTCCAATGAATCAGGTTCCCAAAGGTGAACCTCATGTTGGATGTTATCCTTTAAAGTTCCTATGAACACATCAATCCTATGCTCCTCTATAATATCTTTTACCCTTATATTAAATTTTTTGAAGTCCTCAATGTGCTCCATCATTGAATCCTTTTGTTTGAGATTTATCAATTTGCTAAAAAAAATGTTGCTTTTGATATCCTCATAATGTGCTATCATTTCATCCGTAAAAATTGCCCAAGTGACAATTGGTTTATGAAAGCAAAGCCATCGATACCATACAAACTAATTTGGTTCCAAATATAAAGTTGCAATGCTTACCTTTTGTGTGTTTGCACATTATGGAGATCGAAATATTGCTCCATCTGTAGTATCCATGTTACGGGATCCTTGCCATCAAACTTCCTCATATCGATCTTTGGAACATGGTGGATCTTCGATCCAACATTAGAGTCTACGAAATCATGATTAAATTTATTTTGTTCTCATCATGAGTTTCCTTTACTACCCTTTCGCCATTAATAGGCATTTCTTTTAGAAACTTTCACAAATTTGTCTTCAATTCTTCCACATTGTCTTTAAATTTTTCTTCTAAACCATCCATCTTAGCTTCCACACCATCCATCTTAGCTTCCATGTCATTCGTCTTAGTGTCCATGTCATTCATATTAGCTTCTACGCATTTCTTTAAACCATCCATCTTAGCTTCCATTACTTTTTGTGAGAGTGATATTTTTTGCACTTGGTCTCGTAATTTTGATATATCATGTTGCATTTCTTCCTCTTCTTCATGAGTCATGCTATAGCTTTCAAGTTTCTTACTAGGTGTTTCCATTTTCTTTCTTCGAGGCAGCAATTAATGATAATTATGCTTCACTATGCCCTTTGAATTCCTTCAAGCTAATTTTTCAAACCAAACTTATGAAAAAATTTTAAAAAACTACACAATGTTTTTCACTTTGTAGGAGCTCGATATTGCATCCGATGTATCTCTGAAATTTCGGATCTCCAAGGTCTGAAATTGTGAAATGTGGTACCCTCTGAGTCCTCTATTCAACACCACTACTCTGATCGATATTGGATTCTCCAAGGAAGAGTTATGCCCAATCTCCCAAGATGACCTGATTATAAACTTTTTGAGTAGAGCGAACTTGTAAAAAGTTCCATGTGTCATTGTTTCAACCATCGAACCTGAAAATGATGCATATAAAAATAAAGTCCATCATCTTTCTGTAACTTCTTACAAAATTTCAATCTGATATTGAGAGAGAAAGTTAGGATGATTTTTCCAAGGTCACATGTTTGGGATGTAATTTGGGAGCTTGCAAAAATCCCAACTTCCTTGGATAATATCTCCAAAAATGTAGTGAGGCAAGATCTAAAATTCGGACCTGAGGATCATCGAGATTTCAAATCAAATGGGTTTTTTTTTAGCATATGAAATGTCGCAAAAAAACAACTATATTGAAAATTCCACCATGACCTTTTTTGGAGCAGCAAAACCCTAGAATCTAAAGCTCTAATACCAAATGTAATGAAACCAACTCACAAAAAGATAGAAAAGATAGATCAACGACTTATAAATCAGTCTATTTGAGGGGGAAACCTCCTTTACATTACAAAAATAAATAATTCTTGGATGATACAAATGACAAAACCCCCTTTCTATATATAGGAGTCGAAGGGGTCACAATATAATCAAAGTTGACATAACAATAATAATATAAGAGCACAAAAATAACAATAGTGGGCTTCTATGGGGCACAATAATAAAAATATGGGAACAATAGGGGAACAACAATAATAATAAGGGTTACAATGACAATAGTAATGGGGGAATCATTAGTATTATAGGGACCTAACACTCTCTTTAGTGCCAATATTATGTTTCTACAAACTCAATGGCTTTAGATGCAGAGCGTCTTTAATTGGGTCATCCTTTATATCTTGCTCCCCTTCAGACTCTTTGAAATTCAAGTGCCTCAATTCTTCTAAACCATCATCATCAGGGTCTAGATACACATTTTCATAAGCAAAAACTTCATGAAACCTAGATTCATATATGTGTTTTAAAATATCTTGGTTAGTATAGTCCACAATAAGCTTCCATGTAGGGAAAAAAAAAACTCTTTTAATTGCTTTCAAAGCTCCCACAATTATTTCATCCTCATCTGAAAAAGAAAAATAACTGGAAAATTGGGCCACGTTTGGTTCCCATGCAAATATATGTCTTTCCATCTCCTCCTTCAAGTACTAGGATTGCAGAAATGTACCTGAAGTATGGATAAATTGATGTACCCACAAGGTTTCAGGAAGTCATACTTTAATCCACTTGGTTCTGCAAGTATAAATATGTTTCTAGGGACTCATATATCCCTCATATTTAGGAATTCCAACTGAATAATCCCTTGGGGCACCAAATGGACATAGAAAAGGAGACTTGACTAACTCCCATTCTTGAAGATGAGAATGATGAGCTCCCCACAATCTCATAGTTTTTGCTTGAAGGGAAACATCCAACATAGGGATCTTTTGTGTCTCTCCAAATTTTGAATCCATCTCATTAATAAAATTAGTAATGGAACATGTACCATTAAAACTAGGAAATTCTTGTACCTCGGTACCAATCCACTGAGCATAACGAACAACTGCACACCATCTAGAACGTAACTCGTTGTCTCCTTGTTGCTAGTCATCCCACACAACATATGAACCAACTACCATGCTTTGAATGATCCTCCAACAAATATAACCATTAGCTATAGGATTAATATAATATTCTCTTTCCTTGCAGTGAGTCAATATATCTAGTCTAAGAGATTACATTCCTCTCTATCGTATACAGGTTCTATAAATCTGGGACCTTGATAAGGATCCAATGATTGAATCATTATAACTCTGTCTACCTCAAAATTCATTGTCTTTCGCTTAATATCAATAATAACATAATTCTAAAAATCCCAATCTATCCCTAAAAATGCGGGATAGGGGTATTTATCTCCCACAATATCTATCACATGAAAATCTGCATATCAATATCGACTTCAACATCCTCCATACATCCAATTGGAAGAATACAATACTTATTGGCCATACGCAATTACAACAATGCCATTACAGATAAAGAATGCCATTTTATTTTTTCTCATCAACAATATGTGGAAATAGGCTTCAACAGGATGACAATTTGATCTCAGTGACAATCAGTGACACTGAGAAATGATAGAGTGCCTTGAAACCTTAATTTGGGAGCACATTACCCATAAATTTTTGCAGCATTAATGTGATCTTTCTGGAAGCATTCACTCCTATAGATAGGATATTTTGAGGCAATTTTATGTCAAATATAAATGGAGAATTCTCTATTTTGTTAATTGGATGAGAGGATTTACCTATTTTTATGGGAAAAGGGGTCAAAGTACATCAACTCACAGTTACTAATTTTGGGTGTACATATTTTCCTCTAGGATATCAGCAAGCAGTTCCAGATTTGACTCCAAAATCCAAGGGATTTGACATGAATAACATTTGAGACCTATTAGAAGCATATTTAGATTTAGATTATTTTTAATTGATTTTGTTCCAACAAAATTACAACAATTAGATTATTGTTTTATTATTTAAAATACAGTGTGTAATAATTAAATGGTTGGGTTTTTTTGAGGAAAATACTTGTGTTGTGTATTTGATTCTATATCTTAGGTTAATAAAGATTTTCAACGTAGAAGAATTTGAAGCCCGCATATCAAAGATTTTTGTGTGATGTTTATCAGTCTGTCTCTCAGTGATGTTTATTTCATGTGTAGATTTCATGAATGTTTAAGTCTTTATATTTTAATGAGAGTTATACAAGTTGCAAAATTCATCTTTATTGAGATGTTGTGCTACTTTCAAGATTCAAGTATTATCAACATTTATTCTAAAGTTACACATAATTCATCTTGATGCTCTGTCGTAATGGTTTTCTTTTCTTTTTCCACCTACTAGCATGAAAATTGAAAGTTATAAATAGGCATTATCTATATTTCCTTTGAGTTCTATTTGTTTTACCCACCATATATTGAAATCTTAATTGAAATCAATTTATGACTTTGTGCCCAATGGTTATTTTCCTTGTTTTCCAACCAAACTTGTTAGCCCTGTTATATTAGATCTGGCCACTGAGTGTATAAATGACCCTTTACTATGGTGACATTGAGTAATTATGTCAAAGGGAGATCCTTATCTGAATTGGAAGGGCCAAATCCCAATCTAAAAGACTAGTTTAAGGTTACCTCAGGATTCACCTTTACACAACAGGGTAAAATTCCAAGTGATAACACGCTGAACACGTCTAGAATATATCTTAGGCAATTTTGCAGAGATAAGTCTATTTGAGATCTCCTCATCATTGAAAACAATCTTTAAGTTTCTTACACAACTTCTCATCACTCAGAATCTGTAAAAATAATTTAAACCCTTCCATTATAAGTTGGGATATATCTTGCGAGAAGCTCAGACTCTTAATTTTTAATTGTTCTGGATGTCCCATTTGAGGTTTATAAGTCGATGTCATCTGCTTAAATTTTTTTGCTGCATATATATAATATGCTTTATGTTGGTTAGATTCATAAGTTATTTTAGGTGATGCAGGCCTGATTATTGTTTCTTGTTCAGGGACACCCAAGTTTGCTCCAGGGCTTTTTCCTCAAAGTCCCGAGAGCGACTAAGATTGGGACTTCAACTCTTCGCCCAACCTTATATTGGTTTTCACAATAATCTTTCTTGTAACAAATCAACCCCAAGTTGAATTCTAGAGCTTGAGGATGAGTGCTCAAAGGAATAAAACTAATGTTACCAGCTTAAATGGGTTCTCCCAAGGCTACACCATCCCCACCCACTAGTTAATCAATAAGTCAAGAAATTGTTACACCATAGGGGCCTTTAATTAAAAAATCATCAATGTAGAGAATTCTTACAAGCACAAAGATTCATCATTCAGTCACAAGAGGTGAGCTTAACATGGGAAGATTCATCTGCTAGACAAGCTACTATCTGGACAGTGGGTTCATCAGTCCACAAGCTTCCCATCTCTATCTTTTTGCCTTATTTTCTTTGTTTGTTCCTCTCACGAGGAACTCTCAATCCATCACTTACATACAATAAATAAGACCCATTTTTCTCAGGTGTTCTCAACTACTCTCAGCTATCACACCACAACGACCTTCTATTTATTCATCAACAACATAGGTGATTATATAAGATCTAGGAGTGAAAATTCAGTTATACGAGGTGAACTTAAGATGGGAAGGTTCATCATATGGAAAAGTTATTGTTCAGACAATAGTGTTATAGGAATTTGCATCTACGGATAAACACATTTTCCCTAGGTGGGTAGCTACAGAAACAAAAACAACAAACGATCAAAGCATACATGATCTATCTACTATAATCAAATGGAATCGAAGACATTGAAACACATAATCATAATAGATATGAACAATAATATGAGGAAAGGAATAAACTCTTTATTAATGTAGAAGGAAGAGTATCACCCAATATAGTTTGATCCTGTGCTACTCCTCCAACTTCATTCCAACCCTCGCCACATCAAGAACACACCAATCCAGCAACATAACATTGCTTGACATGAACTCAATTCTCAAATCAACAGAATTTCCTTGCAAACTTTACATTCTAGTCCCCTTGATCACTATGATGAGTGCTCAATTTATAGGAAATGGAGGTGGTTTTGTTATAAATGGGGGTATTGAATGGCCTTCCAAACTTGGATTTAGTTTCCATGGAGTAAGGGATGAGAGGATAGGAGGTTAATGGATCCTTAGCCTACCCAATTTCAAACTCATAGGAGAAGATAGGAGATGGGATCCTTCTAGAATCATCTAGAATCAAGGAATAGTCCTAGAACCCTATGAAAATTTCTCTCAAACTCACCTGGCGTAGGTCAAAGAGGGCCTAAGTGCACTACAGTGCAGGCCAGAATGGGCTTGCCTGCTCTGCAGCGCATTTACCCCTGACCAAGGTTGCGCTAATGTCCCAAGGAGGCATTTCAGCAACGCTTCAGGCATGGAAACTTTCATAGAAGGAAGCATTCAATGTGATGACTTGTCTAGGGCATGTAACAACTGGATTAGTGTTTGATGAGCCCTAATTGTATTGATCTGAATGTCGGGAGTGATGTACCAAAATAGACCTGTAACAGTTGCCCCCTAAAGCATGAAGTCGAAAATGATAATGTTGAGTGATATGATTTACAATGTGACGGAGAGGATCTGAAGTGGATGGTGACCTGCATCAATTGCAATACATAATATCATGATATTTTGAATTTTTCATGAATTGTTGGGGGAAGGCATACCCATACTCAGCGTATAAACTTTCATTACACTTACATAGATAGTTGTCTACAAATATAGACCCATGATAGGATGACCATCTGTGTAAAGCCATTGTACATATGATTTAGTACTCTCCTGAAATCGCAGCCCGGATGAATGAAACTAGATTCGGGATCTTCTATCTTGTCCAATTGTTCACTCAAGTATGAGTGTAACCATGTGAATATGTGATCTAAAATCGAACATGGGAAGACACCGTCTAATTACCAACCAATGATGTAAGTTGTTAACAGACGTGAGAGAAATCACCGATAATGATAATGGTTCTCAAGGTATTGTAGTACATTCTACATAGTGTGAATAAATGTTTTGATGTTGAACACCATACAAATTCTTTTGGTCGAAGGCCTGTGATGTCAACCTGCCACCGGAAGTGAGACACTTTCCATTTATGTATGCAAGCCTCAAGGTACTGGAAGGGTGTTTTTAAGTCAACTTCTTGGATAATGTGCTAAGGTCGACAAGAAGCAACTTGCCGCAAGAGGGCCTTGATGTATCCCCCACCAACAACACGAAACGAGTGTAATGATTTTGGAGACGGAATGTGACTAACGACACAAGGTTGAATTTTACTGAGTGATTTCTCTTGAACATTTCGGCAACACTGAATGAATTGGGAGCATTGACCCAAAACCAAAGTGATGGATGGTGTGATAGACCATAGGCATGATAACAATCAAGTAGATACCCCAACCCAAATAGTCACAGAGATGAAGTGAAAGTGTCATGTTAAAGAGCAACTTGCTAGCATAAAGTGATTTATACCTTTTCCTATTTTCCCCAATCATTGCTGACCAGTACCTCTTTATTTTTTAACAAGCTTGAGGAGGATAACATATGATTGTAGTATAATTCTACCCTTCGGATGAATCCATCTCTATGTGATATTTTAACGACCCTAGTGAGGGTGAAATTCGGCCTTGTCATGATGGACAAGTTTGTCGCTATTTGATGTTTTAAGGAGTTTAACAACAATGAGAACTTGATCCTTTTCATGTTTAGACAGTTTGAAAAGGGACAAAAAGGAATCTCCACAAGTTCTTTTTCGTAAATTTGTCTCTCAAGTCTGAAAAAGCATAAAATAATACAAGAGAGAACCTATTGACCATGTTCGATCAACGTATTCCTTTTTCGTAAGTAACATATCTCAATCCAAAAAAGGGTTAAACTTATACTGAGTAGATGTCGTTTCCAATCTGTTAACGAGCTGAAAAGGACAAGTGCTCGGCAATATTTTCATATTTTGAGAGTTTGAAAAGAGCTTAAAGAGGACTCCACTTAGAGGAATGAGTGGTGTCTAGGATACAAATTGGTTCTGGTGATGTTGGAACTTCTCAAAACATGTTGATTTATGTGAAGAGGCTGGCTAATAAGACCACTCATTGCAACCGTTCCTCAAAAAGGATAAAACAACCAAGTGAAAGCATATGATCAGCCAAGCATATAGTGACGATGGAAGGAGAAAAACCAAGGCTCATCTGACGAAAGAGGATGATAGAATGGCAATCAGGAGGGTTAAAATGGAGATGGGTTCATTTTTACACAAGCTTGAACCATTGGGAACTACGCTTGGAATCAGTTTCATGTTTACAAAAGCTTGAAATGAAAAATATGCTTGGATTGGTTTACATGCCCCCAGCATGATGACTTGATTCTAGGTGCATGCCCCCCAAGCTTCATTACAATCACCTAAGTAGACTACTCATGGGTATTAGGTGGATGAATTAAGGTTCATTTACGAGATCAAGTGAAAGACTAGGATGGGATTTTACAAGATCTAATCAAAGACTTGAATTGGAACTTTGCTCTAGGGGACCTTGTTTCATTTTTTAATGAGCTTGACACAAGACAAGGAACTCTGCTTAGATTCCTTGTTTCATTTTTTAACGAGCTTAACACAAGAAAAGGAACTATGCTTAGGGACCTGTTTCATTTTTTAATGAGGTTGACACAATAAAAGAACTATCCTCATATTCCTTGTTTCATTTTTTAACAAGCTTGACACAAGACAAGGAACCATGCTCATACCCTTTGTTTCATTTTTTAACGAGATTGACATGAGACAAGGAACTATGCTCACATTACTTAATCATGACCCATAAGAGGTCATGACTTCCAAGAGGTTCTCATCAGATGGGAGAACAATTCTTTGGAAGGGATACATAGCAAGGAATCCATTAGAGAGATCTGGTTCCAATGCCCCCAATACATAATGTACAACATCACGGAATTGACTGTCAATTGATGTAGGCATGGAATAGGTTTCCACATAGTTGACCCGTGGCGGGGAAGATACCATTGGGACAAAAGGACCATTTAGGGAAGATAGTTGACTGGAAGCCATATTTGGACCAGGAAATGAAAGTTGGTCAACGGTGACCATTCTGCCTTCGTGCGGGAAACACATCACTCGAAAGAGTGTTGAAACAATATCCCCCATGTCATAAACATAGTCACACCCAAGAAGTAAATTGTAATCTAAAGGGCCTGGGACTACCATCACATTGAGATAAACAATCTTTCCTCCCAAAGTAATAGGCAACTAAGGAAGGATCCATAATGGTTGATTGGTTCCTCTATTAAAATCCAACAGATTCTAGGTAATAGGCACAAGTGGTGGTGAACCGAGCGCCTGCCAAGTAGTGGAGGAAAGGATACTCACAGATGCATCTTCATCTATAATAGTGCTAGATACAATCATATTATAAACCTGTACTATGATCTCGAAAGGAACATAAGAAGGAAGATGACATCCTACCAGTCGATTCCAATCAGAGGAAGTGACCAAACTACTTGGAGGGGGTACCGTAAGAACAGGAGAATTACCCCCTTGAGTTACGATAACAGGAGGATTTTCCTCCTATCTTGATGGAACAGGAGGGTTGCCTCTAAGCTCATTGGAATCTGAAGAAACAAAAAAAACCTGAGTGGTATCATACTCACTCTCTACGGGAAAGGTACGATTAACTGAAGGTGAAATTAGGTCAATTGTTTCCCCGACTTGTGATTGGTCGAGTATAGACTCATGGTATTCACATTTAGAGAGAGTGGATTTGATCGACGGTTGATTTGGGTCAATCACTTCATCAACTAGTGAAGGATTAAGGAATATTCTCTTGTAACCAGATGGAAGTCGCTGCGGAGAAGCAAGACGGTTATCCAACACTTTTTGGGCTTCATCCAGATAGTGACAAAGGTGAATGGGGTGATTCCCTTCACATAACCTACAGGGAAACTTAACTTTACCCTTATTTCCATGAACTTTACTACCACTAGTTGATGGTGTGTCACCAACATGATCTCCAGAAGTTGATGACACGGGATGATGTGAACGAGAAGACCATTCTTCTAAGATCTGATGAATACCAGAACAATTTTGAAGAAGATGGTCTCCCGTGCAAAGTTTGCAAGGATATTGAAGTTTGTGAGGCTTATCGGACAGTTTCATTCAAAGAAATGGTTGCTTGGTTTCCCCTTGCTGAATTTTCTTCTTCTTCTTCTTCTTCCCTTTCTTCTTCTTCTTATCCACCTGGTTACTGGTGTCAATACTTTCACCAGGAAAAGAGGAAGAAGGGGAGGAAGAAACAACCGACGAAGAAGGTAAAGGGACAACTTTAGGATCAAGTGGAGGTTGATTTTGTCCTAGTGGAGGAGTATTCAATTGCAGAGAAATCATGACATTTTGAATCAAGGAGGTTGAAAACAATGATATTGGGAAGCCAATGGTAAATCCTGGAAGGGATAATGTAGCCATGTATGGAGCACCAATATTTTTGAAAGTAGGAAAAGGACTAGGATTCCCATCAAAAGGAACTCCTTGATCGGTGGACTCCGGAGTTTTTGCCATATGTCTCAACCTAAGATCAACTATGGAGTGATGTGGAGGATGTTATCCGTGGTAAATTAATTTTATTTTAATCAAAATAAAATAACAAAACAAAAGAGGGATAATCTAGGCAAAAGGATTACCAAGCCACCGTGAACTGCAATATACTGCCTCAGTAAACCAAGGACTTAACATACGTCCAGGCAATCTCCCCGAATGTTTTTTTCGGTGTATCACAATATAAAAGGTGGATGACTCAGTTACTTATCGATGGATAGCAACCTAATGTAGTCCTTCCAAATATACTTGAAAGTATGTGGAGGCCTAATCCGTGTTAGCGTTGTCTAATGCGAAACTGCCTAGTGAGATCATTCCCTTACACTTTTCGTGTTGAAATATGGCAACAAGAATATTCCAATTTAATTTTTCCTTGAATTAAATTGTGAATTAAAATCGAATTTAGTCTTAACAGATACTTGGAAATAATTAATCAATTAATTTTAAATTAATTAGTTGGAGAAATTCAAGTTAGAAGTCTTTCTGAAGTCATGCAAGAGTTATCCCTTAAATTAAGGAGATAAGATTGAGTTATATTTGAGTTGTAATTAGTTAACTCAGTTTAGTGAGTTAAGTCGAGTTAAATTAGTTCCAAACTATTTGAGGAACTAATAGTGAGTTAACAGTCAGTTGATGCATTAATGCACTCAACTAGTGCTACTCCAGTTAACTGAAGATTCCCTCGTCAGAAACTCATGCATGTCTATTCTGAGAAAATTATACTCGGTTGAGATAAATGTTCAAGGACAATGTACTATCAGTTGCATGTGTTTTCTCATGGAGAAAACTCATCCATGCAGTCAAGAATTCATCCTTGAGGATTGCATAGTTTTGAAGGCTAATCATCCACAAGGAACAACGCAAGGAAATAGGATCTTGGAGGCCAGAGAGGAAGGTTGGAGAGAAGCCAAGATTACCTGTGAGAATCTATGAGGATTATACTGATAGCTAGCTAGCTATGAGACCTAAGGCTTTGTATAATTCCTATGTATTTCCACCATGTATGACAATACAATAGTATGGGGTTTTTAGCTGAGGCTTTCCCCAAAAGTATTTTCATGTTTATTTTGCCATTGATTCTTCTTCTTTTGGTTATATTGTTCAAATCGATATTTAGGCTTTCACAAATTGATATTAGAAGTAGGTTATAATATTCTGCTTTGATTTTTATTGAATTATCGGGTTAACCTATCACAGATTTTCTACATGGTATCAAAGCTATGAACAGTATGCTGAGAAGAGAATTCGAAGTTTGAAGTTCAGGGTTGCAGGCACAAATCGAATTCATATCATACTTCAAGGTTGGCCAATGGCATTCTATGGCTTGAGACTCGAGTATGTCTTGGAAGGTAGCTCGAATTACATAACATGGAAAGATAGAATGGAGGTTGTATTAGAAGACAATGGCTTGAAGGAATTCATTGATCAAGAAATCCCAAAGCCAACTTCAACTAA
>APFE030999619.1:0-40142 GCA_000404065.3 Pinus taeda
CGACATCGACTCATTCATTCACATCTCATGGATTGTGCTGGGTACTTTGAGAACCATTGACATTACTGGTGGTCTCTCTCACACTTGTTAACAGTTTACATCATTGACTGGTAATCAAGTGGATTCTACCATGTTCAACATCGACTCATTTATTCACATGGCTAGAATCGTACCAATTCGGGAAAAAGAGATGAAGACCCTGGATCTAGTTTCCACCATCCAGGCTGCGAGGAGTTTTGTATTCATTATGTTGTAGACCAATCATAAACAGATGGCTGCGCCCATACTGTGTCTACACGAGTCTATAATTATGATGTATTATGAAATCATTCATGTATCAGAATAGTTAGTATGTTAGTTAAAGTTTTGATCTGAGTATGGGAATGCCTACCTCAGCGATGATATAATCTTATACATGTATTTTGTGTTGCAAATTGCAGGTTCTAACCAGGCTCTCCACGAGATAATCCTGAAATGATAAAGCACTTCACCCTTCCTAGATGATATAAAACCCTTATCTATTACAGGCTTCGCACTTTAGGGGGCAATCTGTTACACTGAAATTTGTCACCATGACTATCTGCAGTTAATATGCCTCCATCAATAGTCATATTATCCTCCTTGTCAAGCCTTATACCTCTGCTCTCCATGTCAAACTTCAAAAAAGAGAGAAAGTCATTAAAAACATGTTTATCTCTGGGTACGCAGGTTCTCTCTACCTTGCCTGCGTGTACGCATCCCAAGCTCATTGTACCTGCGTACTTGTACGCTCTGTAATTCAAGGGATGGGTGCGTACTCCTGTAAAGGTCAAAAGGCATGAGTTTCATCTTAAAAAAGTTACTTGTGGTCACTTCTAGAGCATTCTAGAAGACTGTTTGACGTGTATTGAGCGCCTCCAGATGGTTCATGCATCCCTGTGATAGAGGAACTTATCCCATCAAGAGAGGAACTACCCCATCCAAAAGAGGGAGTATCCCATTGATGTTGGACCTGAATAACTTCCTCTAGAACACTATAAATACAGGCATTGGGCCAGAGGAGGGAGGTTGAAAGCTGAACATTCCAAAGGGTAGATGCTGCTGGAATTAGGACTTCCTTGTAGAAGCTTGTGAGGAGAGATTACCATCCTTTCTTGTTTCATTTGGAAGTGGGTGAGCTTGTCAAAGTAGAGGAAAACTCTTGCTGGACCCTGGGAGGAACTTGCACAACACCAAGGCTCAGGTTGTAATGGTTTCTTTTTTGTTTCCTTAATACAAATAAGTCCATTCTTCTCAATGATTTGTTGTTAATGAATTGTTTCATATACTCCTTGGTCTATATGTTGAATATGCTTTGTTTTTATGGAATATTCAGGTGTTATGTAATCGTTTGATTGTTAGTGTATGCAGGCTTCGAAGTGAAGGAGGAGCTCATCTGGATCGACGAGGCTAGACTGCTACAACAAGCGTTGGACTTGAGGTAGGATCGAAAAACACTTGGTTTTTCATAGAATAATGTATGTTTAGAGAAGGATTGCTCTTAATTGTCTTGTTTGTCACTAGAGAGTCTTAGACTCCTAGGGAGGTTAGTTTTGTCAGCAAAAATAACTCTTTCCGCATGACAACTACCTTAACCATGGAGATAGCTACAAAAATTGACTTGAGCTGCAGAATCTTGAAATGGCCAAACTATCATTAGTAAAACCAAGCAAAGTTCTTCTTAATTCATTAAAAATAATGGAAATAATAATAATAAACCATGTAAACATGTTTGCTGGAATTTGGTGCGTTTATGGAGAAATATGGTTAAAAATGTTGATAATGGGTGAATCAAATGATGCGAAAATTGATGGTTTCATCAACAAAATCATGACAAGTTGGAGGACACACATTCCCCCACGTGCGTTTATGGAGAAATATGGTTACAAATTTTGATAATTGGTGAATCAAATGATGCAAAAATTGATGGTTTCATCAACAAAATCATGACAAGTTGGAGGACAAACATTCCCCCACACCAGAGATTATGCATGTCATCATGAATATAAAGCTTTTTCATAATCCAACTAGTTATTGGTGTTCCCTTATTTTACATTTCAACAAAATCCTTGACCAAAGCTCCAAGAGATCAATATTGACCATCTATCTCAATAAGATGCACTTTTCTCTATTTTTTTTTTCAAGATTACACATTTGGTAGCATAACTCTTTGTTTCTATTCTTTCTTTTCATGCCATTAGAGTAAGAAATACGAGTTACCCATCCTCCTTTGAAAGTAAAACAAATTGAAGTCTTCACATACTAGGCTTCTCATGGATGTTATAGAGGTAGAAGTGATTCCTGCTGATTTTTTCTTTTCTTAATAAAAACAACCCTTTATTATTTATTATATGCAACTTTTGTGAAAGGTAAGGGTGCCCAAATACTACCATATCGAAGCACTTGTCACTAATTTTAAATAATTTTCACATATAATTCTTTTAATAACTTGGAAACAACTTACAAGGTTTCTTGTCACTACTTAATTATGCTCAAATTCAATCCTTGGTTGAATATCGTATTGTGAAGAACACATCAAGAATTTCACTCCATTTATATAATGTGCTTTCCATCCTTGTGAAGTTCATCGCATTAACATGGTAGGAAATGATCATAGATTGCAACCCATAATTCTTGTCTTCTTATCATCCATGCATAGAAAGATTTTTCATAGCAGTTAATCCTACTTCAACATTGTTGTCAAGTAGTTTCTTCAAGAACTCACCAATTAATGAATGTTATTAATGTGAAACATGAGTGTTGTCTTGTTAATGCAAGAAAATTTCCCAATGTGAATATTTGACAAGATGAGTTGCACGTAACACAAAATAAGAGTTGTAGGTGAGGGTTGTACAATTTATCAAAGATAAAATATACTTCCGAGTGATTTCAAGAGTGTGTGAGAAAAAATATAGTGCAACCTTCTTCTTGCGGCTCTATACTCATCATTTCTTGGCTTCCGTTAAAAATATGAAGATGAACAATATGACACATAATCCAAGTGCCCCATGTACTTTTTTGATCATGTGCTACAAGCATGTACTACAATGGTTCATTAATAAAAGCATCTCCATATTTTGAATTAATCTCACATGAAGGCCAAAAAGGTCAAATTCTTCATCAAGGAAGTATGAATCAATTTATATGGCAGCAAAAAGGGAAAAGGCAAACATAAGATCTCATGAAGGAAAACAATTATGCAATCATAGTATGGGGCTCAATCATAACAAGATTTGTAGGGTATCCAATAATATGTAAGGTATGAGGGATGAAAATAGTAGAATAGGAATGAAGGATTGAGAAAATGGTTTGAATAATGTGGATATGATAGGGTGAAACACATACACCACATGTTTTACAATAGTTTTCTTATTACAATTTCCAAAATTTTTAACAAATTAAAAAGTTTGAAGCTAGTTTAACCTCAACTTTACCTTTTGGAATTGAAGAAGAGAACATGATCTGATGGTTGACTTGATGTTGATTTGACTAAGGTACTTCGTTGCTACATGATGCATTGACCATCACTTTGACCTTTTTCCACATAATTTGTCCCCTTCTTGTAGTAAACTTGTTTTTCCAGTTTCTATTACATGATAAATCAGATTCTCCTAAAATTTTCTGAGGTTGTTATGATTACTATTATGCATCTTCCCACAAAAAATAGCAACTAATGGGTGCACATATCTCTATAAAAACGAAAAATGGTTGTAGATGACAATGGCTAATTTCTTAAAACATACACATTATAATTTCTTGAAATTTTGTGTATTTATTTGTCCTACCATGATTCATTTACCCTAAAAAATTTAGGACCAGTGGATGCATGATTTGCAAGATAATATCAAATCAATTTCTGCCATGTTTCACCCTTCACGCTACTCAAAGTTTCAACAAAAACATATGTGATGAACTCATTTTAAGGCCAAATTGAGTGCTTCAAAAGGGAAACAATGTATTTTTACCTTTTTTACCACCACATGCATCGAGAATCCATTTTTGATGAATAAAAGATGATGCTATGCAAAAAATACTAAATTTTGTCTTGAGGTGTGCATAGTGATGAAAAATGAAAATCTGCCTTAAAAACCCCACTAAAAGATCTTAGAAAATTTCTCCTTTTTTTTTTTTTACTTGCATCGTACTTGATTTATCATACTTTGAGAAAACCCAATGTCTTAGACTTTTTAATTCTTCTCCAATCATATACAATATTTGTGCCAAAATTTCCCTAGAACACGCTGCTACGACAATAGTAGTAATCTGTAGAAATGCAACTTTCCATAGTTGTTGTAGAAAATGTAAACTTATGAAACTATCTTTTTTTTATTCTTAAATTTATTTTCTCTAAGTTTGAACTGCTGACTTGGATTGTGTACTACATGCTAAAGCAGAAACCATGAAATATGATGCATGTTGATTGAAATATACCCAATTTTATTGATTTGTTTAAAAGGGAAATGAATGAAGAAAGGTTGTAGTGGTACCATCATGCTTATATTGAATGACAAAAATATGAACATGTTGCTACAAGAAACTAATAAAATCTGTCTACAAGTTGTTGTTGATTCCATAAAACCATATAGTCTTCATCAAAACCAAAATTCATGCTACAATTCTTACCATGCAAATGAATGTGTTGAAGTCGAGCATGGAAAGAAATCATTGGATACCAATCAATGACTTGTTTTTCCAATTTATTTTCAATGTTAAATCAAATTCTCCTGAAATTTCTTGAGGTTGTTACCATTAATATTATGCATCTTCCCACAAAAAATCTCATCTAGTCGATGCACATATCTTGAGAAAAATGAGAAATGGTTGTAGATGACAACAACCAATTTCTTGAAACATACATGCTGGAATTTCTTGCAATTTTGTGTATTTATTTACCCTACCATGATGCATTTACCCTAAATTGTTTGGACCAATGAATGCACGATTTGCAAGATAATATCAAATCAATTTCTGCCTTGTTTCACCCTTCACACTATTCAATGTTGCAACAAAAACATATGTGATGAACTCATTTTAAAGCCAAATTGAGTGCTTCAAAAGGGAAACAATGTATTTTTACCTTTTTTACCACCACATGCATTGAGAATCCCATTTTGATGAAGAAAACATGATTTTATGCAAAAATACTAAATTTTGTCTTGATGTGTGCATAGTGGTGAAAAATGAAAATCTTCCTTTAAAAACCCACTAAAATATCTTAGAAAATTGATCTTTTTTTGGATTCTTCTTGCGTATTAATTTATCATACTCTGAAAAACACAGCGTCTTAGAATTTTTTATTTATAGTCCAATCTCATGCAATATTTGTGCCAAAACATCCTTGGAACAAGATGCTACAACAATAGTTGCAGTCTACAGAAAAGTAAACTTTCCATAGTTGTTGCATAAAATGTAAATTTCCGCAAGTATCTTTGTTTTTATTTTTAAATTTGTTTTCTCTGAGTTTGAATTGCTGACTTAAATTGTGTACTACATGTTATAGTAGAAACCATGAAATATGATGCATGTTGACTAAAATGTATCCAATTTTATTGATTTGCTTGAAAGAGAAATGAATGAAGAAGAGTTGTAGTGGTACCATCATGTTGCTATTGAATGAAAAAAAGAGGAACATGTTGCTACAAGAAAATAATAAAATATACTGCTACAAGTTGTTGTTGATTCCATAAAACCATATAGTCTTCATGAAAACCAAAATTCATGGTACAATTCTTATCATGCAAATGAATGTGCCGAAGTCAAACATGGAAAGGAATCATTGAATCACCAATCAATGATGAAAATCATTAACCAATGAGAGACAACTGACCAATAATGTAAATGAGTTTCAAGGTATCTGAATGCATCTTTTCAGGGATGAATGAATGTGTTGAATTCAAGTCACTTGCAATATCCAAAAATCAAGAGGCATTGTGTATTCCCATTATTGTCATTGAGGAGGTTTTCCATTGATGTATGCAAGTTCCAAGGCTCTAAAAAAAAATCTCTAATCCTATTCCCAAATAAGGTGCTGAATTCAATGGGACAAGATCTCTTGGATGGTGGGCCTTACAGAATCTCACATTATCCAACTCCAGCATAGAAGAAAAATTGATATGAAGAACCATAACAAAATATTCAAACCATCATGAAATTGCAGAGCTTATTGTGAATTCTTCTCGCCAGTTGTTGGATTTTCAAGCAAATCTCATGTCCAATTGTGCCAACAAGCTGGTTTTCACAATAGGACTTATTTTCTCTTTACTTTTTTCTTTTTCTTTTTATATGTCCTACTATACTTGAAAAAGAGATATCGTTCAAGTATATTAATACTTCCAATGGAAACATGTGTGTAACAAGATGATAGATAAACCTATATGCATGTTTGAAAGGTATCCTTTGATATATACCAATATATGGGAGACCAGTTGCCTTGATTGAGGTCATGTCGAAAAATATTGAAGAATTGAACACTAGGATCCAATGACTCTATTAAACCAAGATTCAATGTAATCTTTCTTTCCTTGGCTTCTTTCTACCATGCCATTCAAGTATTTAGAGATGTGATCCCCATTCATAGAATTTGGTGAAAAGCATGCAAGAAACTCTTCAATCTTAGGTTCCAATAGTTTCTCTCCATCAGATGTGGTCCATGATTCTTTAGTCTTCTCTAGATCTTCTTTTGGATGTTGTTCTTCAATGGTAGTTAGACAAACTTTTTACAATACCTCGACATTGTAAGTGGATTGAGTTATTTTATTACCGTGGATTTGAAATGGTTCTGCAGGTAGTTGAGTGGGAATGGATCTTTGGGGTGCTTGTGTCAGTGGTAATGGGAAAGTTTGAATTGAGGTCAATTGAGGGTGAAACTGATGTTGTGGTGGAGGTGAATGGTATGGATAACATTGAGATTGGTATTGAGGATAGTGAGGAAAATATTAAGGATACGGTAGATCTATTATGTAAATCCCTTGCCAACCTTGTTGTCATGATTTGTTTTGAGTTTTGGATTGATATGGCCAAGGTTTCTAAGGAAAGGGTGTTTTCCAATTACTTTGAGATTATTGTGCATAACCCTAAAATTGTGAATTAAGATCTTGCAACATACTGGGTTGATGAGGCTTCCATTTTCTTCTTGGAGCTACATAATATGATTGTTTTAGTGTTTTATTTTCTCCCTAATAAGCTACCTTTAACCTTGGTAATGACGGGCAATCTTTAGTAGTATGTGATCCTGAACATATTTCACAAATTTCAATGTTGTCAAGTGGAAATTCATGCAAAGCATGTTTCTTTCTACATTTAGGGAAAAATATAAATGAAGCAACATTCTCAACCTTTTTCTTGTTTTGCATTATTATCATATAAATTTGTTCATTTAAATTACGGAGAATGTCTAGCAAATTGTTAAGTTTAGTTTGACTTACCAATCCTAATGTTGAGTTACTTACTCTTGCCATAAGCGGATCTTGAGGGGATCTTCCATACTTTTCTTTTACTCTTGATATGTTCTTGCATAATTCACAAATCTCTTGAAAAGACAATTGAGAGACATCTCCTTTCCCCATGAGGTTAAGAAGATCTATCCATTCATCCCTTATAGCTTTTAGTAGGAGGGTTTTTAATGTGTCTAATCCTAAATCATGCAATTTAGATCTTTTGATATTATAAGTAAATCTATCCACTAAATCTTTTAGGCTTTCATCCTATTTTTGGTCCATCCATATTAAAATCTTCATTTCTAAGGTCATGGTGTATGCAATAATCTTTATATTTTTCCAAAAATACTCTTTATATCATCCCATGTCCTTATAAAAATTGTTCCTAATTTCACGAACCATATAAGAGCTTTATCCTTCAATATTGCTAGAAACAAATTCAAGTTTTGAGGGTGTAATGAGTAGCCATAAGATCTATAAAGTATTTCAAATTTGAAAAGAAATATTTTTAGGTCTTTTGATATCATACCTTTGAAGTTGGGAAGTGTAAATGGAGAGATGGTCTTCATATGAACATTGATATTAGTTTCTTGAATGTGAAATACAAAAGGATCTTCCTCATTGTCATCATCTCTAGCCATCTCTTTTACCTCCTTTGTCACCTCTTCTTCTACCTTCAAAAATAGGAATTCTTGATGTGGAAGGTGATGTGGAATTCAAGGATGTACTAAAATGAGATTAATCTTATGCAACTAAATGGATGCAACTAAGAATGAGATGCAATTGAAATCTAACACCTATGTATACTTCCCCGTCAATGGCAGAAAAATGTTGGGTAATTTAATTGACTCTTAAATTACTTGTCATTAATTGTCAAACCCGAGGTTCGTGAACTTGTGAAGTATATGTGCACTATATGTGCTAGGATATCTACTTTCAATTCAAAGAAACTAATCTAGTTACACATGAGGGTTTAAACCTATTTATGACTAAGTTTTGATAAATATATGCACATGTTTTGCCTAAGAAGGCCAATGAATTCAAACTCAAAACTTCGAAATTTAAATGAAATTTTAAAGAAAAATATACTATGAGAACTTCGAAATCTATTCTAATAGGACAAGAAATTAAAATCTATTCTACTGAAGAGAATTTAAAATTTGTTCTATTAAACAAGGAAGGGAAATCTAACTAACCAACTTGAAAAGGAAATTTAGTCTATGAAATGTAAAAAATATATATACTTTAATTCTAATCTATGAGACTTAAAATAAATTTAATCTAAACTATAGAAATGAAATATAACTAGAAAATTGAAAGCACAACTATTATAAAATCTTGGAATTGAAAATTGTTATAAAAATTAATGAAAAAAACAATGATTTGTTGACAAAATTTCAAGTGCTATAGTCTCCAAAGATTATTAATGTGTGTATTCTATCAAGAACCAACCATATATATCAAATGGTTACTAGAACAAGCATGAAAATGAAAGCATATACTTCAAGGAAACTGTTTTTTGGTTTTAAAGTTTATATTGAGCACTCAATCTATAACAAACAAAAATCAAGTAAGAAAACTATATTGAAAACATAAAATTCAAACATCTAAAGAGATTGAAAACTAAATCGAAGCAAATACTGGAAAAAAAATGAAATTAAAATGACAACGATACTATCTCACAACTCCACCAGGGGGCTCCTGGTGAGTGTGAGGAATTATAAACTTAGATCACTTGATTTAAATCACTAATTTCATTTAGAGTTGCACCATATCAGAGATTACATTCACTGGAAGAAGAAAAAAAAACAAAACAAAAAACAAAAAACAAAACAAAACAAAATAAAACAAAAAAACAAAACAAAACAAAAAAAACAAAACAAAAAAACAAAACAAAAAAAACAAAAAATAAAAATAAAAACAAAAACAAAAAACTAAAAACTAAAACTAAAACTAAACAAAACAAAACAAAAAAACAAAAACAAAAACAAAAACAAAACAAAACAAAACAAAAACAAAAACAAAACAAAACAAAACAAAAAACAAACAAAACAAAACAAAACAAAACAAAAAACAAACTTCTTCTTCTTCAAATATCAACAACAATTACAAGTTAATATTCATCATTTACATTTGACACCTAATGTCATCAAAGAGACTGTGATTTATAGAGTTTTGAGGCAAGTAACAAACTCATAATTTTATTGCTTGAGTTTTGGTCACGAGATATTTATAGATCAATTTTGAAAATAAAATGTATTATTATTGTATGGATCCTTGGATCAAATATCAGCCCAGATATGATAAGAATAATCCCCCTCCCATGAGTTTGTTAAAGAACAAGTCGTTCCAATCTTTTTGGTCATTGGACAGTGGCAGTGAAATTACAAAACCATTTTCTCACACAATCTGCAAAATAGGGCTCCAAAGAACCCCAAAAATATCTCGAATGGTAACGAATTTGAGGAAACTACACATAGAGAACCTAATTGGGTTGTTCTTGAAAACAACCCATGTTTTATGTTTCTAAAATTCATTTTAATTTTCTCATAAAAAGTGTTTGAAGTTGACAAGTCAACACTGATGTGTTTTTCCTTTGATCTATTGTTGGAGGTCCACATGTGTGAGATGGGTGGAATTTGACCAATACAAATCTGTATTGGAGCATCTAGAAACCAATTCCAAGTGTCATATTTCCTTCTAAAGTGGTGCTACTACCTTAACCATGGAGATAACTACAGAAATTGACTTGAGTTGCAAAATCTTGAACTGGAATAACTGCCATTAGTAAAACCAAGCAAAGTTATTCTTAATTCAAAAATAATAATGGAAATAGTAATAATAAACCATATAAACATGTTTGTGATAATTTGGTGCATTTATGGAGAAATATGGTTAAAAATGCTGACAATGGGTGAACGGAATGACGCGAAAATGAATGCTTTCATCAACAAAATCATGACAAGTTGGAGGCCCAACATTCCCCCACACTGGAGATTTAGCATGTGATCATGCAAATAAAGATTTTTCATAATCCAAACGGTTCTTGGTGTTCCTTTTTTTTGCATTTTAACTGAATCCTTGATCAAAGCTCCAAGAGATCAATATTGACCATCTATCTCAATAAGATGCACTTTTCTCTTCTTCTTTTTTTTGAGTTTTCACATCTAGTAGCATAACCCTTTGTTTCTATACGTGTTCATTGTGTCATTAGAGTAAGAAATAAGAGTTATCCATCCTCCTTTGAAAGTCAAACTAGTTGAATTCTTCACATACTAGGCTGCTCATGGATGCTATAGAGGTAGAAGTGATTCTTGCTGATTTGTTCTTTTCTTAATAAAAAAAACCCTTCATTATTTATTATATGCAACTTGTTTGAAATGAAAGGGTGCCCACAGAGTAGCATATCCAAGTACTTGTCACTATTTTTAAAGCCTTTTCACATATAACTCTTTCAATAACTTGAAAAACAACTTAAAAGGGTTATTGTCACTACTTAATTGTGCTCACATTGTTCAATCCTTGGTATGATACCATATTGTGAAGAACACATCAAGAATTTTACTCCATTTATAGAATGTGTTTTCCATCGTTCTAAAGTTCATCCCATTAGCATGGCTGGAAATGATCATAGATTGCAGCCCACAATGCTTGTCTTCTTATTATCCATGCATAGAAATATTTTTCATAGTAGTCAATCCTACTTCAACAGCATTGTCAAGTAGTTTCCTCAAGAACTCACCAACAAATGAATGATATACATGTGAAACATGAGTGATGTCTTGTTAATGCAAGCCAACTTCCCACTATGAAGCTTTAATAAGATGAGTTTCACATAACACAAGATAAGAGTTGTAGGTGATGGTTGTATAATTTATCAAAGAGAAAATATAATTCCAAGTGATTTCAAGAGTGTATGAACAAAGAATTGTTGCAACCTTCTTCTCCTTGTGGCTCTATACTCATCATTTCTTGTCTTCGATTAAAAATATGAAGATGAACAATATGACACATAATCCAAGTGCCTTGTGTACTTTTTTGATCATGTGCTACAAACATGTACTATGATGGTTCATTAAGAAATACATCTCCATATTTTGAATTAATCTCATATGAAGGCCAAAAATGTCAAATTGTTCATCAAGGAAGTATGAATCAATTGATATGGTAGCAAAAGGATAAAAGACAAACGTAAGATCTCCCGAAGGAAAAGAATTATGCAATCATAACATGGGGCTCAATAATAATAATATTTGTAGAGTATCCAATAATATGCAAGGTATGAGGGATGAAAATAGTAGAATAGGAATGGAGGATTGAGAAAATGGTTTGAAGAATATGGATATGATAGGGTGAAACACATACATACATGTTTTACAATAGTTTTCTTATTACAATTTCAATTCCTTTTAACAAATTAAAAATTTTGAAGCTAGTTTTACCTCAAGTTTACCTTTTGGAATTGGATAAGGGAACACGATCTGATTGCTGATTTGATGTTGATTTGACTAATGTACTTGTTTTCTACATGATGCATTGAGCATCACTTTGACCTTGTTCCACAAAATTTGTCCCCTTCTTGTAGTAGGCTCGTTTTTCCAATTTCTCTTCAATGATAAATCAAATTATCCTAAAATTATATGAGGTTGCTACCATTAATATTATACATCTTCCCACAAAAAAATCAGCAAATGGGTGCACATATCTCGAGAAAAACAAGAAATGGTTGTAGATGACAACGAACAATTTCTTGAAAAATACAAACTGGAATTTCTTGAAATTTTGTGTATATATTTAGCCTACCATGATGTATTTAACCTAAAAAAATTAGGACCAACTGATGCAAATTTTGCAAGATAATATTAAATCATTTTCTGCCTTGTTTCAGCCTTCATGCTACCCAATGTTGCAACAAAACATATGCCATGAACTCATTTTAAGGCCAAATTGAGTGCCTCGGAAGGGAAACAATGTATTTTTACCTTTTTTACTACCACATGCCTTCAAAATCCCAATTTGATTAAGGAAGGATGTTTCTGTGAAAAAATACTAAATTCTTTCTTTATGTGTGCATAGTGGTGAAAAATGGAAATATGCCTTAAAAACCCATTGAAATACCTTAGAAAATTGCTCTTTTTTTGAATTCTTCCTTTGTCTTACTCAATTTATCATACTTTGAGAAAACTGAGTGTCTCAGAATTTTTTTATTTCTGCTCCAATCTCATGCAATATTTGTGCCAAAACTTCCATGGAACAAGATGCTACAATAATGGTTGCAGAAAAAGCAACTTTCCATAGTTGTTGCAAAAAATGTAAATTTCCACAGCTACCCGAGTTTTTCTTTTTAAAGTTGTTTTCTTTGAGATTGAACTGTTGGCTTGGATTGTGTACTGCATGCTAAAGTAGAGACCATGAAATATGATTCATGTTGACTAGAATATTCCTAACTTTATTGATTTTCTTGAATGAAAAAAAATGAACATGTTGCTACAAGAAAATAATAAAATATAATGTTGCAAATTGTTGTTGATTCCATAAAACCATATAGCCTTTGTCAAAATGAAAATTCATGGTACAATTCTTACCATGTGAATGACTGCGCCGAAGTCAAGTATAGAAAGAAATCATTGGATTACCAATCAATGAGGAAAATCATTAACCAATGCGAGATAACTCACCGATAATGTAAATGAGTGTCAAGGTACCTGAGTGAATCTTGTCAGGGACAAATGAATGTGTTGAAGTTGAGTCACCTGCAAGATCTGACAATCAAGATACATAGTTGTATTACCATTGTTTTCAACGATGAGGCTTGCCATTTATGTATGCAAGTTCCAAGGCCCTAAAAAAATATCTAATCTTGATCTCAGATAAGGTGTTGAAGTCGATGGGACAAGATCTCTTGGATGGTGGGATTTAAGGAATCCCACATCATCCAACTCAAGCATAGAACCAAAAGTGATTTGAAGAACCATAATAAAATATTCAAACCATCATGAAATTGCAGAACTTATTATGAACTTTTCTCACAATTTTCCCGATTTTCAAGCAAAGCTCATGTCCAATTGCGCCAACAAGTTGGTCTTCACAATAAAACTTATTTTTCTCTTTTCTTTTTTCTTTTTTTATATTTTCTTATATGTCCTACTCTACTTGAAAAAGAGATATTGTTCAAGTATATGAATACTTCAAATGGAACCATGTGCGTAACAAGATGATAGATAAACTCATATGCATGTTTGAAATATACGCTTTGATATATACCAATATATGAGACACCAACTGCCTTGATTGAGATGATGTCAAAAAATATTGAAGAATTGAGTGCTGGGATCTAATGACTGTCTTGAACTAAGATTCAATGTAATATTGTCTTCCTCGGCTTCCTTCTATCATTCCATGTAAGTGTTCAGAGATGTGATCCCAATCCATAGAATCTAGTGATAAGCATGCAAGAAACTCTTCAATCTCAGGTTCCAACGGCTACTGTCCATCAGATGTGGTCCATGAATATTTAACTTTCTCTAGATATTCTTTTGAACGTTTTTCTTCAATGATAGTTGGATAATATTTTTTCAATACCTCAACTTTGTAAGTGAATTGAGGTATTTTATTATTGGGGATTCGAAATAGTTGTACATGTAGTTGAATGGGAATGGATCTTTGGGGTGCTTGTGTAAGTGGTAATGGGAAAGGTTGAATTGAGGTCAATTAAGGGTGAAACTAATTTTGTGGTGGAGGTGAATGGTATGGATAACATTGAGATTGGTATTGAGGATAGTGAGGAAAATATTGAGGATACAATGGATTTATTTTGTAAGGCCCTTTCCAACCTTGTTGCCAAGATTGGTTTTGAGGTTAGGATTGAGATGGCCAAGGTTTCCAATGAAAGGGTGTTTGCCAATTACATTGATATTGTTGTGCATAACCCTGAAATTGTGAATTAAGATCTTGCATCATACCGAGTTGATGAGGATTCCATGTTATTCTTGGAGCTACATAATAGGATTTTTTTAGTTTTTGATTTTCTCCCTGATAAACTACCTTTAACCCTAGTAATGATGAGCAATATTTATTAGTATGTGATCTTGCACAGATTTCACAAAGTTTAATGTTATCAAGTGGACATTCATGCAAAGCATGTTTCTTTCTACATTTAGGGAAAAACATAAATGAAGCAACATTCTCAACCTTTTGCTTGTTTTGAATTCTTAGCATATCAATTCGTTCATTTAAGTTACCAAGAATGTATACCAAATTGTTAAGCTCAATTTGACTTACCAGTCCTGATGCTGACTTACTTACTCTTGCATAATTGGATCTTGAGGGGATCTTCCATACTTTTCTTTTTTTCTTGATATTTTCTTGCATAATTCACAAATCTCTTGAAATGGAAATTGAGAGACATCTCCTTTGCCCACCAGGTTAAGAAGATCAATCCATTCATCCCTTATAAATTTTAGTAGGAGAGTTTTTAATGTGTCTAATCCTAAATCATGTAATTTATATCTTTTGACATTATAATTAGATCTCTCCACTAGATATTCTAGGCTTTCATCCTCTTTTTGGCCCATCTTAAAGACTTCATTTCTAAGGTCATGGTATATGCAATAATCTTATATTTTTCCAAAAATACTCTTTTCATATCATCCCATCTCCTTATAGAATTTTCTCCTAAATTCATGAACCATATAAGAGCTTTATCCTTCAATGTTACTAGAAACAAATTCATTTTTTGAGTGTGTAATGAGTAGCCATAAGATCTACAAGTATTTCAAATTGGAAAAGAAAGGTTTTCAAGTCTTATGATCTCATACCTTTGAAGTTAGGAAGTACATATGGACGGATGTTCTTCATATAAACGTTGATATTATTTTCTTGAATGGGAAATACAAAAGGACATTCCTCATTGTCATCATCTCTAGCCAATTATTCTACCTCCCTTTTCATCTCTTCTTCTACCTAAAAAAATAGGAATTCATGATGTGGAAGGTGATGTATCTCTTATTTCACCATGTGATATAGTGGGGGTGGTAGGTGATTGAAGTATTTTTTATTTTTATTTATTTTTAATGAATCTACCTCTAGGATGTACTAAAATGAGATTAATCATATGCAACTAAATGGTTGAAACTAAGAATGTGATGCAATTGAAAGCTAACACCTATGTATATTTCCCCATCAACTACACCAAAATGTTAGGTAATTTAATTCACTATTAAATTACTTATCATTAATTGTCAAACCCGGGGTTCATGAACTTGCGAAGTATACATGCACTATATGTGCTAGGATATATACTTTCAATTGAAAGAAACTAATATAATTGCACATGAGGATTTAAACCTATTTATAACTAAGTTATTATAAGCATATCCACATGTTTTGTCTAAAATGGCCAATGAATTAAAACTCAAAACTTTGAAATTTAAATTAACTTTTAAAGCAAACTATACTATGAAAACTTTGAGATATATTCTAATTGGAAAAGAAATTAAAATCTATTCTACTGAAAAAGAATTAAAATCTATTCTATTAAACAATGAAAGGAAATCTAACTAACCGACTTGAAAAAGGAAATTTATTCTATGAACTGTAAAACAATTCTACTCTAATTTTAATCTATGAGACTTGAAATAAATTTAATATAAACTATTGCAATGAAATATAACTATCAAATTGAAAGCACAACTATTCTAAAAACTTGGAATTGAAAACTATTATAGAAAGTAGTGAAAAACAATGAGTTGTTGACAAAATTTCAAGTGCAACAGTCTCCAAAGATTACTAATGTTCGTATTCTATCGAGAACCAACCATATCTATTAAATGATGACTAGAACAAGCATGCAAATGAAATAAAATACTTCAAGGAAAGTGTTTTTGGATTTTAAAGTTTATATTGAGCACTTAACCTATAACAAACAGAAAGAAAGTAAGAAAACTATATTGAACACATAAAATTCACACATCTAAAGATATTGAAAACTAAATCAAAGCAAATACCAAAAATAAATAAAAAATTAAAATGAAAACTATACTATCTCACAACTCCATAGGGGGCCCTCCTGGTGAGTGTGAGGAATTATAAGCTCAGGTCACTTGATTTACATCACCAATTTCATTTATAGTTGCACCATATCAGAGATTACATTCACTGGAAAAAAGAACAGAGTTCTTATTCTTCAAATAGAAGCAACAATTACAAGTTAATAATCATCATTTGCATTTGATCCCTCCTCTCATCAAAGAGACTACAATTTATAGATTTTTGACGCAATTAACAAATTCAAACTTTTCTTGCTTGAGTTTTGGTCTTGAGATCTTTATAGATCAGTTTTGAAAATAAAATACAATCTTATTTGATGGACCTTGGATCAAAGGTCAACCCAGATATCATAAGAATTATCTCCTTGCCAGGAGTTTGTTAAATAACACATCGTTATAATATTTTTGGTCATTGGGTGTTGACTGTGAAATTACAAAACTGTTTGCTCACGCAATTTGCAAAATAGGGCTCCAATGAACCCCAAAAATATCTCTAATGATAACAAATTTGAGGAAATTACACATAAAGAACCTTTTTGGGCTTGTCCTGAAAAAAAAAAAAAAAAAAAAAAAAAAAAAAAAAAAAAAAAAAAAAAAAAAAAAAAAAAAAAAAAAAAAAAAAAAAAAAAAAAAAAAAAAAAAAAAAAAATTCATTTTCATTTGCTAAGAAAATGTATTTGAATTTGAATGGTCGAAACTGTTGTGTTTTTCCTTTGATCTCTTGCTAGAGGTCCACACGTGCAAGATGGGTGGAATTTGACCATTAAAAATCTACATTGGAGCTTCTAGAAACTAATTCCAAGTGTCAAATTTCCTTATAGAGTGGTGCTACTACCTTAACCATGGAAATAGCTATGGAAATTGACTTGAGCTGCAGAATCTTGCACTGGCCAAACTGTCATTAGTAAATCCAAGCAAACTTCTTATTAATTCATTAAAAACAACATAAATAATAATAATAAACCATTTAAACATATTTACGAGAATTTGGTGAGTTTATGGAGAATTATGGGTTAAAATATTGACAATGGATGAATGGAATGATGCAAAAATGGATGGTTTCATTAACAAAATCATGACAAGTTGGAGGCCCAAAAACACTAATTGAGAATCAAATAGGGAAAATAATCAAGGTCTTCAAGTCTGACAATGGTGGAGAATATACTTGTAGTGAGCTCATTGACTTCCACAAGAAATTTGGAATGAAGAAGGAGACCATCATACCCTATAATCTCGAGCATAATGGCATGGCTAAAAGAATGAATAGGGCATTGTGGAAGCTACATGAGCCATGTTTCATGATCGAAAGTTTCAGTAGTTCATTTGGGAAGAATCCACTAATACAACGGTCTATGTTCAAAATATGATTCCTCATAAATATCTGGGTGACAAGACTCTCGACGAAGTGTTCACAGATGTGAATCCTTATGTTGGACATTTGAGGATATTTGGATGCCTCATATACTTTCATGTGTCGAATGAAAAAAGGAACAAGATGGAAGCCAATAGAAAAAAAAAAGGTATGTTTGTTGGGTATTGTGATAATTCTAAATATTTTAGAATATATGTGTTTGGTCAAAGGAATATTGAGTTTAGCAGGGATGTGACTCTTGATGAAGATGATAACTTTGGAAAAACAAGGGACATTCCTCCTCCTCCTCATATTGAGAAGAAGGACGATGACATGGAACTACTAGAAGGTCCTTCTATGCCTAAGTCCTAGAAATATGTTGTTGATGATCCCATGGAACCTATGGACCCCTTGGATCCTCCTCCATGTGATCCCCCTGGTAGGAAGAGCCCACTTCAGCTTCGTGATATGTTACACAATTCCGAAAGACATGTCTCTATCAAAGGAACCTTTAGTGAAAGCAAGAATCTATGTCGATACCAGGGATATGTTGTGGCTATGAGCTCCATCACATAGGATAAACCACACAATTTTGAAGAAGTAGTGAAAGGACAAGTTTGGAAATATGTTATGGCTGAAGAATATGAATCTATTATGAAGAATGATGTGCGGGAAATTTCTCTGAGTCCCAAAGGGAAGTCTATTGTGACTTCTAAGTGGATGTAAAAGATTAAGCACATAGTTGATGGAAGTATTGAGAAATATAAGGCAAGGTTTGTGGCTAAAGGTTTCTCCTAGAAAGAGGGAAAAGAATATTATGATACATTTGCACCTATTTCTTGCTACACTACTATTTTTCAAGTGTTTCCCTTGATCCCAAGCAAGGATGGACACTTCACTAGATGGATGTGAAGATTACATTTCTTGATGACATACTATAGGAAGAAGTACATGTTGAGCAACCACAGGACCTTGAAGTACATGACAGGAAGACTCATGTTTGTAGGCTAAAAAGGCAACTTATGGATTGAAGCAAGCCCCTAGAGCTTGATATTACCATCTTGATAGCTACTTGGTGAAGCTTGGTTTTAAGAGAAGCAATGTCAACCTAAACCTATACTTCAAAGTGGTATGAGGTATGCATTTTATTTTGGTTTATATTTTGATGGTCTATTATGGACAGGTAGTGAACTTATGATGCTCGAGTGCAATAGGAAGTTGGCCTTTGAGTTTGAGATGAAATACCTTGGACTAATGCACTACTTCTTGGGCTTAGAGGTGTGATAAAGGCTCGGTGAGATTTTCCTCTCTCAAGGAAAATATATGGTGAAATTGTTGGAAAGGTTATGAATGGTAGAATGCAAGTCCATGGCCACATTGATGGAGATGAACTTCAACAATTTATGTGGAGATTTTTCCAGGCCTGACTTTGTGATTCCCTCTAACTATCAATATTTTATTGTGTCATTGATGTCTCTTGTGAACACTTGTTCAAACATATGTTTTACATTTAACATTTTGAGTCAATTCATGACTTAGCCTCTTCATGCACACTAGGTTGCTTCCAAGCATGTGTTGAGATATTTGCATGGGATGATTAATCTTGGTCTAATATATATTACCATAGATGTGAGACTTCATGGGTACATTGATGCTGACTGGGCCAGAAATGTTATTGACGGGAAGAGCACATCAAGGTGTTTCTTTAGTTTTGGTTCTACCATGATATCTTGGATGAGATGGAAGCAAAATTCCATTTCTCTAAGAACGACTGAGACATAATACATTCTTTCTAGCATGGCTAGTAGTGAGGTATTATGGTTGAGAAAGCTCTTTGGAGAGTTTTTCGAGTAGGTTTTGAATATGAATGTGATATATTGTGACAAAAAGAGTGGGATTCTCTTCACAGAGAATCGTGCATTCATTGATGAGTCCAAGCATATTGAGATCACATATAACTACAAATAATATACATTATGGTGAATATAGGAGTAGTGAGACTCCATCACATTTCTATTGATGAGTAAATAATAGGCATTCTTACCAAGGATTTTCCAAAAGGGAAGTTCTTGGTATTTAGAGAGAAAATTGGACTGATGGATGTGACCCTCCCAGGTAAGGTTCATGGTTGATTGAGGACACTGAGCTATGCTATTTCCCCCCATTTGAGCTCCCACGGTGAGGAATTGAGCCATTAGAGCTCTTAGGGTTGAGGGATATCTGGACAATAGGATCTGCGATCCTTTCCATTTATGACAAGTTTGGATATCCTACCTATTCCCCCCTATTTGAGCTCCCAAGGTGAGGAATTGAGCCATTAGAGATCTTAGGTTTAAGGGATATCTAGACAATAGGATCTGCGATCCTTTCCATTTATGATAAGTTTGGATATCCTACCTATTGTCACTATAGGGTGTTGGGATATACTCACCTACCATATGTTTGAGAGTTGACAAAGTATACCCAAGTTGGAATCCTGCCCACAAGCAGGGCTTGTTGGGATTATCCTCCCCACTTGGCCAATGAGTGAGAATACTTTGGCGTTTGTGATCCTTACCACTTGTAAGTTGGGTTTTCCTCCCCAAGTGATAGGATGTAAGTGTTTTACCACTTGATTCTTGAGCTTAAAGGTGGGAAGATTAACATGCAATAGGATTTGTGATCCTTGTCTCTCATGACAAGTTAGATTATCCTGCTCATTGTCCTTGGATATAGGTTGGTAGCTTGAGCTCCCCTATGATGATGATGATGATGATGATTCTTTATATTTGATATTTTTTATTAGATGAGAAGAGATGAGGATAGATGATATAAATCTTGATTCAATGATGAAAATGATGAGATTCATGATGCAGTCAGAATTTCTCCCTAATCGAGTGGGAGTGTTAATTTGTAAGCTTAAGGAAGAAAATCCTTTGGAAAACCTTCCTCATCAAGAAAGATCCTTCCTAGCCCTTGGAAGAATTTAATTTTGTCTACGAAAAAAATTATTTTGGAAGTGAAACCCACAAGTACACAAAAGTACAAGTCGGACTAGGCAAGCTAATTCAACCACCTAAGAAGCATATAAATACATAATTTTCTCCATCACTTTGGAGAATCACATCAACACATCTTCTATTCATCTATTGGTTAGTACAAGTATAAAATTTTAGTTCTATATTCACACATGTGAAGGATAAGGTCTTTCATGTTGACCGAAATCATCCTCTGTTTTGGGATGTTGACCAGCATTGACTTCTTGATATTGGAGCTTGTTTGAATTCATTTGACTTGGGAATTTATCTGTTTTGGAAGGCTAAGTTGTTTGACAAAGAGAGTGAGGTTTTCTGGGCTTCTTTGACTATTGTTGGCCATTGACTTTGAATATAAAAATCTGAATTTGACCACAAGGATTCTCTCTCCTTTGACCAAGATTTTTTTGGGATTGTTTTGACTTGACTTTGACCAAAAAAGGAGGTTGAGTTCCTTGAATGTTGACTGAGCTACTTTGGAGACACTTTGACTATTGAACATTGTCTGGTTAGGGCACTTTGACTACTATTGACTTTCACCAAAAATTCCATACTTTGACTTTGGATCAGATTTGACTTTTGGGCTCATCTTTTATTGGATATTGGTTAGTTGAATTGGTTGGTAAAAGTTGTTGTCCTTTGACTCATTAATTGATTATAATATTGTATCTCTCTATTGAGGATTTGATGACAATCTAATAGAAGAATAATTTGGAAAAGGTTTTCCCCCTTGTGGGGTTTTCCCCTGGTCTTTGACCAAATCCTTGTGTCTCTTGTTTCATTATTTTGGCCGTCTTCTATTGCATTTGAAGTATTTTTCTATATACAATGTCTTATTGTTATTTGAAGAATAAATTATTGAATAAAGTGATTGCTAATTGAAAAAGAATTGTTGTAAGTGATTGTGCTAAGCATAGAACTCTAGAAAATTAATATCAAGCATATGAGAACCTCTTTCATAAGTTAGCTGCATTTAAAGATGTGATTTGTCATTTAAGGAGTAAGGCATGCTTGTGAGACCAAGCTAATTGCATGTTCCAAGCATAAAACAAACATTGGATATATTGACATTATAGAACACAATCTTTTAAAAAATAAAATGAAGTATGATAATTTGTTAGTATGCTTTACTGTACTCCATCATCAAGATAAATGAATAAACAAAATCTAATTTAACATAGATATTAATTAATGAAAGGGCATCATTTTTAGAAAACTAATGTAATAATATAATTATAATTTTTTTTAAAATTTAACAATAGAATGTAATTAAAACTGTGAATTTTATAAGAATGAGAAGTAAAATAAAAATAAAATTATAAATAATTATAAAAACAATTTTTTGGGGTAAGTTTTGTATTACCTTTTAAACAAGAGTGTACATGCATATATTAGATATTTTAGGTTAGTATTTCACTTAAAAGGCTAGACCATAACCAAAAGTTTACTTTCTGTAGAGAGGCATATGATAGCATAGTGTTCAAAAACCAAAAAAACATTATACATAAAATATAAGGAAGTCTAAATTGACCATGAGAATCATCTGTGATACTAAAAAAAAAAAAAGCGTGAGCACATCATAGGACAAAGAAAAGGGATTAGAGTTCATAGTTGCAACTTTAATCGAATGCTCATTGTTGTTGGGGGTGGAATACCATGGTGTTACTCTATGTTATTGAGGTGTTGGTCTAACTCCCTTATATGACGATGAAAATTCTCTAGAGTGTCAGATGTATGCGTAGTGATTAAACCAATCCATTAGGATTTTTCTGAGGAGAAATTCAAATGCTAATATAAGTCAATGGTGTACATGAATTGGTTGAAACAACATCCAATATTCTAGTTTTGCGAGAACCTTTGTGTTTGAGAGACAATGTTGCTAAGAGGTTCCTTCTCGTTCCATATGGGTAAGCTCATCCTAAATGGGGCCTGAGGTGAGCTCATGAAATTGAGTAGTTGTTTCATCCACATAGTGGTGGATACACGAATTCTGCCAAGAAGCCATATCTTGGTAATAGGTACTCCTTTCTAAACACGTGAACATGAATGAGGCATGGCGAGGGGACCAAAAAAGATTGAAGGTAAATTTGTTAGAGGGGGAAGGGTACAAGCATCAGTCACAAAGAGAGGGAACATGTGTAGAAGGGACAGAGCCAAGTGATCAAGCGATAGAGGCAGCGTGGATCCAGTGAGGTAGAAAACAACATGAAATCCACAAAAAGAATGAACCAACTTAAGAGGGAGTGAAGAAGAAGTCACACTACTTGTTGAAAAAACCAAAAAATGAAAGAGGATAGCCAAAGAGTCAAAACAAAGTGAGAGCACATAAACATGAAAGAAAGCTAAGGAACATGAGGAGAGTGCCAGATCTTGGTAATAGGTACTCCTTGTTGAACACATGCACATCAATGAGGCATGGTGAGGGGACCAACAAATATTGAAGAGAAAGTTGTTAGAGGGGGAAGGGTACAAGCATCAGTCACAAAGAAAGGGACTGTGTGTAGAAGGGACAGAGGCAGGGGATCAAGCAATAGAGGTGGCGTGGATCCAGTGAGGTAGAAAAAACATGAAATCCACAAAAAGGATGAACCAAATAAATAGGGAGTGAAGAATAAGACACAATAATTTAAAAAAAAAACCCAAAATATAAAATAGGATAGTCAAAGATTCAAAATAGAGAGAGAGCACATAAACACGAAAGCAAGCTAAGGAACATGAGGAGAGTGCCAGACAAGAATGATAGGTAAGGAGATATCAATAAATAAGTTATATGTATAAATCAAGACTAGATGAGGGGAGAAATTAAAACCAAAATTTATTGATAACACTCCCCCTGAAGGCATCCAAAGTCGAGATAAACGCTCGTCTAGTATTTAGGAGGAGCCAAAATCAAAAGCAACATCATGTGCGTCGAACTTGTGAAGAGAAGGAAACCATTGGGTAGGCCTTATATTCCAAACTAATAATGGGAAACTACTACTGAAACTATATATTGTGAGGGAGGGTTGAATAATTTTGGAGCAACAATTTCTTACTAGGGGTGGTAGAATAGGTCTTGGCCAAGGCTTAAGAGGGTGGGGCAACTAGTGACCCTAGTTTATATTAGTGAGGTCCCAAGCTTGAGGTGTAGATGAGGGGATCTAGCATCCAACTGCAAAAAGTGTGAATTATAACATGAAGAATAGTGTCATAAACTGCAATAAAATAGGATTAAACATCATATGAGTGGAGGCCTAGCAAAAATTCTGGCTAGATCAGAAACATTTAACTTTATGGTAATGATCATGTATGAGTTCAAATAAAGTGTGGTTAACTCACATGTGGCAAGGCCTTGGGATTGATAGCATCATTAACACTCTTATGGGGGTATGCTACCACGTCACCTAGTCGCTTGCCCAGGTGGGGTGGTGGTAGCCCGCCCCTACCCCTTTTAAACCATAGACACCCCATCCAAGGAAAAAATATGAAAACATAAATAAATATAAATATTTGATTAAAAATGAAAAAAAAAATTATAAATAAAAATTGATTATATATATATATATATATATAATGAAAATGAAATCTAAGTGTGCAACTTAATTGGTGATGGTTGTCTTATGAAACATTATGAGGGAATCATCCAATTACATTTCGTATTCATATCTGACCACAGGCTTCTCCAAATCTGCTTGATGTACTCACAATGCAAAAAGAGGTGTCCATCAGTCTCCTCCTATTGTTTACACAATGCACATTGATTTGGGTCATGTCAATCCTTTCTTAGCAATTTGTGCCAGAGGAGATTTCTATTGAATGCTAGACATAAACATAATTTTGATTTCAATGGGGCTTTAATCCTTCATAACACCTTCCACCACCAAGATCTAGATCTAGTGAAGTTTTCTTCAAACCATGCATTACATCCCAATTTTGATGTAAATTTTCTTTTATGGTAATGCTTACTCCAACACAAAGAGTCATCTAAACTTTCCCTCAAGCAAATTTGTGACTCGAATAAACTTCTGACATAGTTGTCCCATTATTTTTCCAAATTAGCACTAAGCCCCAAATCCTTGCCTATTTTCCATCCCTTTATACCTCTGACCTAAGGGAGTTGTGCAACAACATCGATTAGTACCATGATATTATTTTTTCTCAATTATGGAACAAGGGGAACATAAATCTTCTAATTATTCCCTTCTCCATACCATGGATCGTAGGAAATTCTAATAGCTCTACCATTCCCAACTCGCCAAGTCATTCAATCACCAATTAGAGGTTAGGATTTAAGTAATAATTTATAGATAATATATCATGTAATAGGATTATTGACAGATCTAAACTAATCAAAGATTGACATACTAGAGAACTATTTATTCTGCATGACATTGAACCATAAGGATTTCCCGCTCGTTAGGTGCCATAAATTCCTTCCTACTAGAGCCTTGGAAAAGAGATGAATGTCCTTAAGTCCCCAACCTTCAATCTAATTTGGAGCTAAGATACAAGACCCCTTTATTATCACAATTCCCTTATGATCACCAAATCCCGTGTAGATGAATCTTAGCAAAGTTTCTGAATCTGATCAAGGACACCTTTATGAATAAATGCAATAGACTTCCAATATCTAGAATTATTTCTTGTATTTCTTTGACTAAAACCAGTGGCCCTCCCCTAGATAATAAATTATTCAACCATCCTAGTATTCTCCCTTAAACTTTCCTAGAAATCTATGACTAGTCATATTTTCAATATTTGTAAGTTTTAAAATGGAATTCTACGTATTAAATTCCATATTCCAACACTTTGAGAAGAAAGGGAAGTATTTCTTGATCCCACAACATAGCCTCTATAGACCATCCATTGATCATATTACAAGATTTAAAACCATTGAATTTCCATACATGTTACTTTACAAGTCCAAAGAATATTCAAGGATGTGAGTTCACATTGGGAACTTGAGGAACAAGCCAATAGGTCATCTACAAACATCAAATGAGATATAGGTACAAAGTCTAATATTTTGACTCTTCCAAAAACCCCCCTACTCTGGGAATATACCATAAGGTGACTATAAGTGTTAGCAATAATCAATAAAAGGAGAGGCCAAAGGGGGCAACTTTGCCTTATACCCCTAGAAGTAGTTATACCCCTAGAAGTAGTGAAAAGTCAAGAGGGATACCCATTAGTCAAAACCTCAAAGGAAGTGCTTTGGATGCATCCCATGATCCAATTAATAATATTGATACCAAACCCTAGCTGAATGAGCACCAATCTAAGAAAATTCCAACTTAGCCTATCATAATCCTTAAACAATTCCGATTTCAGAATCGTCGCTTTTCAATCAGTATTCTTACCTGAATGGAAGACCTCATGGGAAAAAAAACCACATCATGAATATTGCATTGGTGAATGAATACAAACTTTTCTTTCGATATGAATGCATTGAGAATTGACTTAATTATAATTGCAATTACTTTGGAAATTAAATTATATATTAGATTGTAACAAGAAATAGGCATGTAGTCATAAAAGATAGCTATACATTATTATATTAATTTTAATATTACCAATTAACTAATTTATAACCATCATAGATCCATATTAACCCCAATTTATCAAGCATTGTGAGTGATTAAATAACTTGAGTTGCAAACCTATTTTAGAGTGTAAAGCTTAAAGGTTAAGATCCTCTCAATGCCTGATAGATACACTATTAAGATGGATCTTTGTATAATATTTATATATATAAATAATAATAATATATTATATAGAATCATGTGTCACATGTCAACTCCATGCCAAGCAATGAAGGAATTACACTTCCTTCATTTTGACCAACACACTAATCAACAATTTTAACCATAATAATTTCTTTATTTTTAATAGATTTATGTATATACTATGACATCTAAACATATCATCCTTAAAAATATACGATTTTATTTTACTTTTAATTACTTTATATCTATATAAAAATGATAAAAAAATTATGTTACTTAATATCTAAATTGGAATATTTTTATTTATGGCCGACATATATCTATTTTTGTTAAAATATTTATTTTTTAAGGCATGTCACCTCTACCTTAAGCATGGGAGGAATTAGACATGTTTTATTAATATTATTTTAATGCTATGTATCACCTCTGTATTGATTAGTGAAGTAACTTCACATCTCCCTCACGCTAAAATGAAATTATAAATCTCGAGTTTGAGTGCTTCCTTGATGAGTGCACACACTGCTATCACCTATGCCAACACACCATAGGTCATTTGTTGACCAAGTTGGGTGGTGGTTGCACTCAAATTTCCATGCAACTCACATTAAATGTGCAAGGAAAGGTGGTGAATAGACAGAGCTTGAGAATTTACGCCAAGATTGGGACATGAATTAAAGAGTAAATAAGCAGGGGAACACTCATCCCTTCATTTGTAACACTTTACAAGTAACTCACCTCCATTGTATTTTTTGATCTCTATTTCAAATATTTGTAGCTCTCACCAACCTTTGTAGCTGGTCTTTGCTATTCATGTCAGCCTTCACCACAAGAATCTAATGCCTCACCTTATTGCTCCATCACTTAGTTGCTAACCTCTATTGCACACATTCTTGGACTTACATTTCCATCTTGTGTAAGTGGTCACCGTTATGCTTGCAGGTTTATGTTGCCAATGTTTGTTGCACTTGTTGGATAGTGAAGGCAGAGGAAATTGGAATATTGTGCAAAACATCCTCTTCCAGAAAGATATGGCATGTGAAATAAGTCTTTCCAGGCATGGTGGGTGTGCATGAGGGCATGGTCTACCTCCCACGACTTGGCATGGCCCAAGAGTGGAGCAATATGACAAATATGCGCCTCATCACATCAGGCTATTGGTATCTAACATGGAAGCTCAAGAGATCAAGAATACTAATGACAGTCATTGAGCTATCGTAAACTTGTTGGGCCACCATCTAAGGGACCAGGAAGAGGTATTGTGACTTACAGAGAGAATAATTACAAACATGGGCCTTCATTTGGTTCAGAGCCACTCAAAATTGAGGGCATTATTAGGGGCATTGGGAATTCAATTTCCTCCCCCTCCATCACCTCGAGCCTTATCTAATTCTCTAACACAATAAAAAAAATTAGGCCTCAATATCTTAAGGATCTAAACCTCCTAGCCTTGAGACCCCAAAGCCTCAAAATTCAAAGGAAAAGGAATCAAACAACCTTGGGGAGCATGCTCAAACTTCTGCTAGGATGGACAAAGTTCAAATGGAAATCAATAAGGCTGTTATCATAACTGCTCAAGAAGAATAATATTTGTAGCGGAAAGCCACCATCAATACATTTGGCATGTTTCTTGAGTGGGAGATACTTCCTTAGATCCTAGAAGGCTACAAAAACCCCTTCCAATACCTTTCCAAGAATGATCAAAGCTGCTAATAGGTTTCAGGAAAGGGTTTCCTAGTTTCTACTTTGTCACTATTTTTACTATGATATTTTGTTTTCTTCGTTATGCAATCTTTTGTCAATCTATTTTTAAATTAAACACTATCCTCAAACCTATTAGGAGGACTATCTGGCTTCCCTCTCAAGGGAAGATGGTCTCTTCCTAGTTTACGCCCAACCAATATGATTTTGGCACTCTAAAAGTTCTCATCTCAAACTTTGTCTGCACATGTCACTCCATGCATGTACTCTATGTAATTTTTTGAAAATCTAATGAAAAATTTTCTTACAAAAGAAAAGAATGAAATTATAAATATTTACTTTCAATTATTTTATTTCTCCTTAATAAGGTAGACCTTGAAGTATTTTATTCGTGACCAATATTGAATTTTTTTGTTACTAATAATTATGATTCATATTGAAATATTTTGTTATAATTTTTTTTTTAATTTTTTAATATAAGTATTATCTTTATTTTTATTTTTGTAATGTTGTGGGACATCTCTCCCATACTAGACTGTAGAGAACCTATTAGCACAATAAAAAACATATAATATAATTATTATATGATATGTGTGTGTGTGTGTGTGTGTGGTACTTGCAGGATCAATTATGATTGCTAAATAAACAATTCCACCCCCTAACACACAACCATGGGTAAGTAATCGAAATTTGAACATGGGACCTTATACTCATAATTAACCTTACATTTTCATGTGCTTTCCATGTGAGCTCCCCATGGGGCTAAAAATATAAATATTATCAATTATATTATAGAGACTTAATAATGTTATATAATAGTACTAATATTTTATATAACATCATATTATAATATTAGTTATAACTATATATTACCTTAGATCATGTAAAATATATATACTAACTATAATATAACTATTTTTTTTTGTAAGCAGATTTTGCATTGAAAATATTAAATATTTACATATGTATACTAGTCTTTCTATCTCTCGCCTACCATCTTGGAAACCAAACTAGAGACAATAGAATATAGAGTCTACGGCTACCAAAATTAGCTTCAATGGAAAGTCCAAAACTTAAAAATGCATAGAGATAGTGCTACACCACCCTAGGGAAACCATCAACAAGAATCAAAATGGGTAGCCTTTAGAGACTATAAAGTTTTAGGAAATAAGTAAAAGAAGCTAGACATGTACTTTAAAAATAAATTATAAATAGCCTAGATGGGCAAGCATGAGGAGAAATAATTAAAACTATGAAATATAGAGAACCTGAGGATTAGGAAGATAGTGAGGTGTCAAGGTTGATGGATTGTTCCTCAACCTTACATGGTGGTTGAATTAGAGAGTTGGCCGGTGATCCCATCTCGAGCCTAGAAATTTGTCCTTCCAAATCTAACATAATATCCCTAAGATCATTTAGTTTGTGTATAAAGTTGACCTGAGTTTGTGATCCAGGATACTTTCGCTTATAGATGTATGAAAAGAATCACATGCAAAATTGCAGCTTAACACCAAAATTTAATGTGCACAAAGGAAAAGAAGAAGGTAACACATAAAAGGCACAAAAAGAAGATACCAAAGCTTGATAACGGAGTTCGTCCAATTCGGACTACGTCTCTGGGCCTAGGTCAACAATGGGGAGGCCTTTATATTAAATGTCATGAAAGAAGAGAATTACAATCATCAACTGCATACAAGAGGCTTATACCTCCATTCTGACTAATGGCTGTGAAATGGAGACCTCAGATGGAGAAGTGGGAAGCATCAAAGCGTCTGTGGCGTTAAAAGGGCTGAAAACATCTGAAGCTTGTCCCAAACAGACAAAATGCACTCTCAACCTCCTGCCAAACAAAACAGCATGTTGCAAAATGCCTCCTCCCGTGCTCTTTCCATCTATTGTGTTTTTATAATGGGTTTTTGGACAAATCCCATTTAAATCGAGGTTGTCTAGTTCACAATAGAGGTTGGTGGCATAGGATCAGTAGGCACAACTACCCCTTAAAATGGCCTCTTCATTGTTGAAACGAACAATACCCAAAAATCCCGAAAAACACTAAAATTTGACCAAAATCTTCAAGCCCTGGACTTCAAAAATCATTAAAGCGGACCTATGTTCTTATCGAGTCCGAGCCTGAGAGCACAATCAACATATCGGGGGTGTAATAATCCTGTTACTCAGGGATTATCGTCCACTGATCGCCAATTGCCAATATCGTCGTCAGTCGATCGCATCGGCATCTCTCTCATATATCGGCCCGGTGTCTCGATAACAATCTCGTCAATCATTTTATCGTTGATTGCTCTGCTAGTGGCAATACATATATATAATACCTTTCTCCAACCCAATTTCCCTCTAGTTGTCGATTTAATCGGAGGTCGACGATCGGGGGTTCCACTACGCCTTTCTTAAGTCTACCTCCATGAATCCTCCGATTGTGATTTTTCCTTTAAGGCTTAAAACCCATTTTTAAAGGAAAATCCTCATTTTCTTAAGGCACAAAGCAACCTTGCTTTCATGATAACTTCATCATCCAGACTTAGATTGAATTATTGTTCATGCCGTTGGCATCAGGATGACGAGATCTACGTTTTAGTCCTGAGTTGACTTCATTCTGATCAATTTGATTTCTGATATTTTCCATGCCATTGTATCTAAAGATCCACCTGGATAAATCCTCCCCATTGAGAAGCTTTTTGACCCCCAAAATATTTTCATTAGTCAATTAGCAAGTGAGGGAATTTTTCCCTCACTTTCTCTTTCTCCAGCCATCTGGCCTTATTGGAGCGCATTCCCTTGAAACCAACTCGAATGTATTCTACATCTCCTTATCGTTAAGTGTTGGTTCTTTTGTCGAGGATGATGTCTTCAGGCAACTCATCGAGATATTCTGGTGCAAAATCATCAACTATAGAAACTATGCCCATCTCATCAGTGTCCATGATCAAAGGTGGTTCCTACAAGTTTAGGTTCTCCACATTCACTACTAATTACATCTACATATATACTAGTAAGTCAAGATGAAAGGCATTATTCCCAATCTTCTCCAAAATGGTGAATGGTCCATACCAGATTGGCTACAACTTCTTTCCTTCTCCCTTCATCCTGTCTTTGCTGATGTGGAACCACACTTTGTCGCCCACTTGGAATTGATGGACGGCTTAGTGTTTATCATGTCGAGCCTTGTAACGAGCTTGAATTTTCTCCAGCTACTCTTGCACTGCTTGGTGAATCAATTAGATTCACTGAATGAACTGTTGAGCTTTGTCCCTATCATTACGTCCACTATAGCCATCTTCCCTTCCAAAGACCATATCAAAAGGGTCCTTTGGTAGGTAACCAAAACATGTCTCGACTAGTGAATGCTGCGTAGATGAATGCACTACTTAGCTGTTAGAATGTTGTACATAGGGGAGATGTTCATCCCATAACTTGGGATGTTTCCCACAATAGCCTCGTAACAAGTGTGCCATAGTACGTTAACAACCTTTGTCAGTCCGTCAGTCTGCAAGTGAAATGTCGTGCTTCTTTCCAATTTGGTGTCCATCATTCTCCACAAGCTGGTCCAAAACTCTCCAAGAAAGCGAGAGTCCCAATCTGACACAATTTATGTGGGTAATCCAAAGTGGACCCAAACATGCTGAAAGAAAAGAGAAGCAGTCTGCTCTGTAGTAATCTTCTTTTTACAAGGCATAAGAATACACATCTTGCTAAAACGGTCAATGACGACATACAAATAGTTGTGACTCTTCCTAGACAAAGGTAAACCTCCTACAAAGTCCATTGACACACTTTTCCATGGATGACTTAGAATAGGGAGTGGTGTGTAGAGCCCGAGTTTTCTATTAGGGGGCTTTGAAACATAACACATCACACAACCCTTTACATAGAGAGTCACAATATTTTTCATATGAGGCCAAAAACAAAATATTTTTACATGAAATAAATTCTTTTCGACACCAAAATGTCCAAACACAAGAGAGGTGTGGGCCTCTCGAATTACATGTACTCTTTCCCCTTTGGGAATACACAATTTACCAAGGTGATACAACAATTTCCCCTGCAAATGATAGTTGTCCACTTGTGAACCATGGGTTAGTTTTGCAAGATAACGAAGCATTATGAAAAATAACAGAAGCAGAAATAGGAGGGAGAGATAGCATATCGACTACTTTATTGCTAGTGCCCTTCTTATACTTTATTACCAGATGAAACTATTGAAGAAAGGGAATCCACCTGAAATGACGAGATTTCTACAACTTGGTTTGTGACTGAAGGTACTACAAGGGCTGATGATCTGTATGGATGATGGTTTCCTTGCTAATCAGGTAGTGTTTCCACTTTTTCACACTCTGCACCAAGGCATAAAGCTCCTTGTCATAGGTGGGATAGTTTATCACAGCTTGAGAAAACTTCTCAAAATGGTAACAAATTGGGTTCTTTTGTTGCATCAGTACAGCTCCCATGGCATAACCGTTGGCATCAGTTTCGATCTCGAATGGCTGTTGGAGATTGGGTAAGGCTAAGACTGGTGCGGTGCTTATCTTTTCCTTCAATGTCTTGAAGGACTTCTGCTATCTTCCTCCCCATTGGAAGACCTGTTTCATACTTGTCAATGTGTGCAAAGGTTATGCAATAACAGATAAATTAGCAATAAATCTCCTCAAATGCTGGACTACACCTAGAAAGCTACAAACCTCAGTTACACTAATAGGCTTAGGCAAATTTACAATTACTTCAACTTTAGAGGGGTGAATTTTTAATTGACCATGACCAACAATATGACCTAGGTAACTCAAAGAGGTTTTCCTGAACTCACACTTTGACAATTTTACAAAGAGCTTTTCTTTCTTCAGCACATCAAGCACTTTCTTTACATGACTCACATGTTCAAACCAACTTTTACTAAAAACTAGTATATCATCTAAATACACAAGAACAAACTTATCAATGAAAGGTTGAAATATAACACGCATAAAGGTGGTTGGAGTGTTGTAAAGCCCGAATGGCATCACCATCCATTCAAACAGCCTCTGCTTGGTCTTGAAAGCGGTTTTCCACACGTACTGCTCTGTAATTCTGACCTGGTGATAGCCACTGCACAAATCCAACTTTGTGAAATAAACAACACTTTTTAATTGGTCTAACAAATCATCTATGCATGGAAGGGGATAGCGATTTTTCATCGTTATCTTGTTAAGCACATGGTAATCCACGCACATCCTCTAGCTACTGTCTTTCTTTGGCACTAAAACAATTGGTGAACCACACGAAGAGGTGCTCAGCTTCATGACGCCTTTGTCAAATAATTCATGTACTTGTCTCTTGATTTCTTCCATCTCAATCATCGACATCTTGTACATGGCAATATTTGGAAAAGGGGCATCATGCTGTAGATGGATTTCATGTTGGATTTCCCTCTTTAGAGGTAATCCCTTCGGTTCTTGAAATAGCTCGTCATAATTAGAAATAAATTCAGTCAATTCCCATTTATGCTCCCGATCACAACCCTGGAACGCATCAACAAATTCTGCTTCTTTCTCCCTTACAACCATAAGCATGCATCCTTTACTGGAATTCACCAGTATTTTCATTTGTCCAGTGCTTAAAAGGTTGGCATTAATTTTATTTTGATGAGCCCTCACTATATATTCTACCCCATCCTTGGTGACTTGATATTTGTTCTCATGAAGGAAAAAGATTTCCTTTCTATCATACATGTATGGGCTCCCTAACACCATGTCAGAGATATCCAATGGTATTACATCCAACTCTACTTCATCTATTAGCTTAGACGCAATCACAAATTTGACCTTGCACTATTGGATTACATTCAATTTTGCTTTATCATGTAACCATCCCAACAAGTAAGGTTTTGGGTGTGGTTTTGTCTCTAAGCCAACCATCTTTACCACGGATTCCGCAATTAAGTTTGCTTGGGACCCAATATCAAATAGAGTTTCAACTTTGGTATGATTTACTACAACTTTGATATAAAATAATTCAATTCTTTTTCGGTCATTCGAAAGGGACTCATCTACAGAACTGGTGCCTTCATGTGATTTAGAATTAATAGGAAGTGTAAGTGTACCTTTTGTTCTTACTGCTATGATCAGCACTTCATCTCCTGAATCCGATCCAAGGTCTTGCTATGCCGTTGCCACTGTTTTCTGCTTCCCTTTTCCTCCATACTTCTTTGGATGCTTTTCTAGGTGCTACTTCCAACGGTGATCATCATCGTGGCCTTCCTTTTTGTAGTGATTGCAATAAGTCTTCTCTCCTTCTTTGGTTGTTGTTGTTTTCTTCTCCTTCCCTTTCCATTTCGTTTTGGATTTTCCATTGGGAGGTTTGAATGGTGGCTTTCTAGACTGATCATCTCTTTCATTATTGCCCCTATTCCCAATGTGAATTGCTTTTATGCTGGCTGAATCAATAGTGGTTGGTTCAAACAACAACAATGAATGACTAATATAACTATGCAATGAGCCAATATACTTAGTTACAACTTCAGGTGCATCAAGTGCAATACCCAAATTCAGTGCTTGCTTCCTAAATTATTCTGTAAAACTCTGAACATCCTACCCTTTGCCTTACCTTAAATATTTCTAGTTCATCAAAGCTTTTTTCTTGTATCCTAAGGGATAAAATTGTTCCTTTAATGCAGAAGTGAAATCAGAACATGAGGAAAAGAGATTACCCACATTATATTGCTCTGCAATTTGCTCTCCCACCAAACGAGAGCTTTGTTGCTTAGTCGTAGAGAGGCCAGCTGGATCTTCGCCTCATCCTCTACAATTTGCTGAATCTTTCAGTAAACCTCAATATGCCTAATCCAATTGTTAAGCTTCTCTACATTACTTTCACCATTAAACATAGGAAGATCAAATTTAACATCTAATTTAAAAAAGGTTTTCTTAGATGCACACTGTTAGAGTCGGTCTAGTTATCCCTCCATCAGAGATCAAAGCTCTTTTTTGCATTTCATATTTTAGGTGTCCCATCAATTTTCACTAGTTGCATTTCGTTAGGCATGCCATAACTCTGATGGAGTGGTCTATGTCATTCATTCCCCTCGTGCATATCACTGCTGGTTTAGGATGAGTCATAAAGCTTCACAAGTCATTTTTTAAATTTTTAGGTCTAGGTCTAGGGTTTGAGTTGATTTAGTCCTGAAAAGTCTTAGAAGACCAGCAGACCAGAGGGATGCCTTTGATAAATCATCATTTCAATAATTGTCACCATTGTACAACTGAATAAGGACTTCTCTTCAAAACTCTGTTTTGAAGGCAAGTCGCCAGCTTATTTTTGTAAAAGATTGTCAAAATTTTTAGTTCTTCAAATGTTCAAGTGCAGCCCTAGCCTCCTTTCCTGAAGCATACCAGAGCTATACCTGCAAAAAATTATCAGAGAAACTCATCATTTCAATCTATTTTATGAAGGAAACCAAAAAGGTAAGAGCCTATTAATTTTGAAAAAGTCTCAACAACCAAACATAAGAAAAAATGGGTTTACATTGAGCAAAAATCAAAATGGATGCTATATCAAGTGAATTCTCCTCATTTCCAACCCATTACACATTTTGAGAACTAAGAGTATCATTGGAGGGTGATTTTGCAAGTGTGAGGCAAGTTTGTGTGTCGTTGGTCAATTCCAGAGGCGCGCGGTGCATCAGGCCGTTTTTTCCTGTGCAATTTAACACAAGCGCGGCGCACTCAAAGCGCGCGGCGCATAGGGTTTGGGACATAAATTCACCAAGAAGCTGCTCAAATCACCTCCCCTCACGCCCAAATTCTCAGCATTTTCATAAAGAAACAAAAAGTCGATAGTCAACTTTTGGCACACAGTTTTATATCAGCAAATATATATATTCCGGCCACCTTGTTTTTAGAAAACATGTCAGACACTGAGTCCGAATATGAGCAGGAATATGAAAGTGACTCTACACCGGAGGTCAATGTGCCTAATGTGCCACAAAGACATCACAGGGGTGGCAAGAGTGGACAGCATGTTAGGGAGGAGCCTAACTCTTTGGCTCAATTGCAAGCTTGCCCGCTTGCCATGGATTGTTTTCGACGCCAAGCATGTTACCAATATTGTGAGATGATCTCACAAACCCAGCATCATCAGGAACTAGTCCGTCTATTTGTCCTTAACGTACAGGATGGTCATGTGAACCTTGCCGAAGTGGATTTCACTTTGTCACCCGACACTATTTCTCAGGCCACCGGAATACCAAATGTGGGGGAGGAATGGAGTAAATGCCAGATGCTGGACCAATATTATTATGAACCATATGTCAAGCCCGCATATACCAGACATTTGAGCACGGCTTTTCCTTTCAGATACTTGAAAGATGAGTTTGCACCATTGATAAAACTCATCATTCGGTATTTCAGCTGTGAGGGCAGATTTTCACGTCTTTATGCGTATCATGTATGTTTATTGATGCATTTCACATGGGTACGTATGATGCGCATTCTGTTTTTCATGTGCCGAAACATAGAGAGGATGGTACCCTTAGTACAGAGGAAGCCCCTGGCACATCAGCACAGGAGTATATATCACTATGTGTTGCTCAAAATCATAGTGATGCATCAGTTGGCACAGCAAGGTATTGCTTGGGAGGATTTCATCACCCGTGATTTCTTTTCAGCACTACAGCCTCCTCCAGAGATCGTCCATGATGAGGGAGGGCCTTCACAGCAGTTCGACATTCATGAGACTGAGCATGTTGATGCTCCAGCATATGTGACATATCAGAAAGGCCCTAGGGCCTTATTTGCAGCTGCACGACGAGTATTATCTCCACGTTAGGTGGAAGGGGTCTCGTTGACTTCATCACCAGAGCGAGTATTATCTCCACATCATTTGGAAGGGGTCTCGCTTCAATCTACAGCATAGGTATAGAGTCAGGACAGGGGCAAGAGACCCATGGTTGATGAGGGTCCTTCAAGAGTTCAGGATACCGGTATCATTGATGTTGAGGCTAGTTCGCCCAGCTCAGAGCTTAAGGAGATTATCCGAGAACAAAGGGCCGAGAATGAGTCACTGCAAAAGAAATTGCAAATGGCTAAATGGGTGATCAACTACTTAGAGCAGCGCAACAAGAAGTTGGAGGATGAGCATGAACTTTATGAGCTGCGCAAGATTCGTGAAGACCAGGAATTGGCTCGTAGGAGACCCGGTGATTTGACACCTATTGATCGGGAATCGATGCTCATCTGGGTGAACACTCACTTGGAAAAGTTGTTGGCAAAATCAAACAGGGACAAGAACATGCTTCGCCACATGAAGACTCATTATTGGGCTCGCATGCATGTTTGCAAAGCGAGAATGAAGGTCCTCAAGAGGCATTTGAGTAAAGCGTTAAAACAAAAGAAAAGGCCTGATCCGCTTCGAGTTTTGGCCGAGGCTTCACTAGTTGAGCATGATACATGATGGAGGGTCTTCACTCCAATTTTGGGCACATTTGGAGAAATTTTTGTCATTTAAAAATTTTTGGCTTGCAAAACAGGTTTTTGGGTTCTATCCGTCGCGCTCAGCACGCGACCCACAAAATGGAGAGGTCCAAATCACAGGTGGCTTACATTTTTGGATTTTTCATGATGAAATACATATTCTCAACAATTTCCAAGGCATTTCATCAAGTTTTGGGTGATCAAAAGCTCAAAAAACATCATGAAAAGCACCTTTCTGCCACTTTTTGCATCAGCAGGTAGTACTTATGGGAGAATTCACTTTTGGGGGGTCCAATGGAGACCAAATTGAAAAATTATACTTGTGTTGGAAAGTAGAGATCTAGACCTTTCCAACAAGCCCACTTGAGCACAATTTGGATGACCGGAAGTTCCCCAAACATAGCTGCCAAGGCACGCGATGCACAGGGCTTAGGCGCGCGGTGCACAGGGCTTTTTGGCCAAATTTTCACTGCTCAGCTCAAAAATTCACCCAGTTTTGACTAGTTTTGATTTGTGATGGGATTTTTCACCCTCCTTGATGTAATTATTGGATTTTTATGTTGTTGTGACACTTATTTACCTATTCTATATGATTCATTCATAAAATAGCAAAAATGTAATGAATGAATTGGTTTCCTAGCTTATAGAGGCAAGTTGTTTTGACTGCCTAGATTGTAGTGCTTAGTTTAGAATTGGTTGAAACAGCTCCTAGAATGATGAGATTGACCCCTAGAGTCAAGGGAATGTGTTAGCTTGCCTATATTATGTATTTTCTTAGTCATTTTCGGGGTTGGACTCTTGGGATAGCTTGAGACTATATTGTACATATCTTATCAGCAATTTTGGCAAAGGAAAGACCAGAGTTTTGCAACACTATTTGGGATCCATGTGGCTTTATGTCTTGATGGTGTGTTTCTCTCAGTACTTGTAAGTTGTGTATGTGCATCATTATCTCTATTAAATCTTCTGTTATTAAAAAAATGAAGTGTTAAGGTAGAATCCATGAAATTGCTATGCTCTGCCTTTAAATTTGTTTAATCTTCTATGTTTTCTTTAGTTTAAGGAGAATCCTTGAGACCCCTTGCTCTCCTTAGCCTCTCATCGGTCTGATCTATCCATCCCATCTGCTTTAAGGCATCAAAACTATTGTCTATCTTGCCCCAAGTGGACCTCTGCAAAAGCTGTGCCTCATCCCTGCACCCAAAATTGCCTTTCCCTTGATTTCAACAGAATCATAAAAAATCAATCCTAAACTCTTTGTACTTCATACCTAGCCTAAAATCAGTCATCAATTCGGTCATCTCGAGCCATTTCGATTATATTTTTCCGATTGACCCGGAGAGAGCCCTCTCCTGTCCTCGTAGGGCTAGCTACGAGGCTGAGCATGGTTTGATGTGGCCTTGAGTCTTGCCTTATTTCAGCCTAAGGCAGGGGGCCCCCCAAGATTTTTTTTGAGTGCTAACATAGTGGCGACCATACTGGGGAAGAAATCTCAAATGGTTTGCTTTTTGATGAGTTTGTTTCACAAGTCTTAGACGGAGTCTGAAGTCACGCCAGGTAGCTTTCGAAACGCTCTTGCTATGCATAAGCGAAAGTAGATAAATGTTGCTTCAGTCGATCTCTGGTTAGCTTGCGAAACTTTGACTTGCAGATCACCCTGGTACCTTTGATCGTTTTAGACCTTTGGATGATTGAGTCTAATAAAGTATTGGCTGAATTACCTTCATTCTTTTGATCTCCTGATAAATACATTGGCTTCGAAAAGACATATAAGAGCTAATCCAGATCCGAATCCACCTCCTATTTATGAAAATCCAAATTTGATTCGAAAATTTCTCCGTCAAGAAAGCTCGGCGACTCCCTTGGTTAAATCTCATTCATGTCCTGCACTTTTTGAATACCTTGAAGAGCTTCCTTTCGACGCAAGGTTTGAATTGTCATTGTTCAAAACCAAGTCCGAAAACACTCTCGATTCTATTGTTCCAAATCTTGACTTTGCTGCAGCTCTTGAATTTGAAAGGCATAATAAATTAATTGACAATTTTATCTCGAGGCACCTTCAGACCACCATCCAAGCAGCCAATCTTTCTGAGTTTTTAGAAGCCATATCTGCAAACATTGGATCCTCCATCATGGCATCTACCTCAAGAGTTCCTACTGAATCACCTTTCGTTCCTACCATTCCTTTGCAGCCTATAATTACTTATTCCGAATCTACAGCTAATTCCCCTTCTTCATCTCACATTGCTTCTCCTCTGCATACATCGCCGCATACTCCCCATACAGTAGCAGCATCTACTTCGCCAACAACACCGAGAGTAAACCCACCTAGAGCAATGGCTACTCGCTTTGCACCTCTTGCTTTACCTCAGCAATTGCATGATATGCCCGCGGACTATCAGAGTAAAATTCCTTTAT
>APFE030999621.1:17303-73053 GCA_000404065.3 Pinus taeda
CAAGGCCCCGTGGCCCAGGGACGCGGAAGTCGATTCTAGGAATCGATTTTCCCACCCTAGAGCCACATGGCATGGGGCCTGGGTGGGCCAAGACAAAATCGACCTGGTTCGCCCAGGGCCCCTTGGGCCTCAGGCCTCGGTGGGTGGTCAATATATATATATATATATATATATATATAATATAATATTATATATATATATATTATATATATATATATATATATAATATATATTATATATAAATATATATATTATATATATATATAATATATATATATAATAATTTTTTCTTTTTATTTTCATATATATATATATTTAGTTTAAATTATTTTTTCTTTTTTAACTTTATAATTTTTATTTTAAGGATTTTCTTAAATTGTATGTTTTATTTTTTAACAATTTTTTTGTTATAATTTTTACTTTAAATATTATTGAATCATTTTTTGGGGTCCAAAACTGAGAATGTCGTCATCTTGAATATAAAATACGTAAAAATTTAACAAAATTTATTACTTTTAATTTTTGTTTTCAATTTTTTCATCAAAAGCTTTTATTTAACATGTTGTTTTTAGCGAAATGGTCGTGAAATACATATGTTTTTAATTATATCTATATGTAAAATGTGTATTTTTTGTCTAGTGTTTAAAATTGTTAATTTTTTTGTGACAATTATTTTATGTGTATTGAGGTATTGATTAACTATATAAATATAAAAAAAAAATTCTAACCTTAAAATATTAATGTTATTATTTTTTTAAAACTTTGCAAAACAAATTATAAAAATTATTATAAAAAAACATTGCCAAAAAAAACCAAAAAACACATGTTTGGAAAACCCTTAAAAAATAAACATCTTAGGATGAAAAACAAGAAGAGGAATAAGACAACTTGAAAAATAGTTAAATAATCAACATTTAAAAAAATGAAGATACTTAGGACATAAGAATATTTAAAGTGTCAAGCATGTGCCTTTAAAAAAATAAAATGTTGATGCTCCTCAAAATCCTTATGAAAATCACCAACATTTAAAGAAAAATTATTCACACTTAATACATCAGAAAACTTAAAGTGTCGAAAATAAGCCCTCTAAAAAAAAGGGTGATGTTGCATCAACATTTTTCAAAATGAACATGAAAATCACTAACATTTAAAAAAAAAAAGTTCATAATTGATGCATAAGAAATTTTAACATGTCAAAAATATGCTCCAAAAAAAAGGTGTATTCTGAATCAACATTTTTCAAGGTCAACTGAAAAAAATGTGTAATCGGTAAAGGGAGTTGTCTTTAATGTGAATTTTTGGAAGCTTTTCAGGTGGATTTTTTCGGTCTAATTTCTCTAAAATCTTGCTAGAATTCATTGAAATCACAAGTTTCATGGGTAATTCCTACACAATAGAAGTGCCCTAAGGGTTTTTCAGGGCTAAAGCCAATTATACAATAGAAAATCTAGTTTTAATAGCACAAATCAAGATTTCACCACATATGTTTCTGCCAGATTCCGGCACCGGAAACTCTAAAATGTTGCATTAAATACAACTCCTCGTAAAGTTCTCGTTTTATTGGTTACTATGTTTACTTATCTTGTTTAAGGTGTGTTGTATTTACTTTTAAAATTGTCGCTTCCTTGTGACCTATTTCACTGGTTGATCAACACTTCATTCATATGTATATGTTTGTGTTCCTTTTCTAGATCAATATTATTACTTGTCTCTAAAGGGACCACTTTTATCCTCCCTTTAAGTAGAAGGACCTTGATACTTTCAGCAGTTGAACATTTCACAAGGCATACTCACTTGTTGATCCGAAAATACCTATATATTACTTTCTTGTGTTGAATTGTGTAGCCAAGGAAAATCTACAAAGGTACATGGAAACTGGGCCAATACTCTGGATGGGGCTCCTACTTCAAATGGTGAGGTCTAATTGGGACTTCATATCGGGGAGACCCCCTTGGTTGATGAATTTCTAGCACCATTAAAAAAATGGCACTAGAATGAGTGCCAAATGACAAGTTGTGCGTGTTGAGTCTATTTTGAGCCTATTATATGAAATGGCTCATCCGCAAATAATACTCTCATGGTGTTTTATAACCTCTCTCATGGTGAAATTTTAATCCACAATAAGTCTCTCCATGACTTGTCTCTATTCAAGTTTGATGGTGAGTATCTATCCATTACCGAGCATCCATTTGTTTTCCTTAAGTTTTATGAATACTATGAAATTGATTATGAAGATGTGGCTTGTATTCTCTTCTACCTCACCCTTAAAGGTCGGGTTAACCAATGGTGTCACACTCTATCACCTCATTCCATTCATTCTCTTGAACACCTCATCAAGGAGCTTCATTTACCATTTGATATGTATGATTACTGATATTTTTATAAAAGTAATAATCAACTAAGAATGAAGCCTAATAAATCAATTAAGGATTTCTCAGATCCATTTCTTCACCTCTGTTATGGATTTCATGAAGAAGACACATATTGATATTTCTTTAAACAAAAGTTTGAACATTTGGCTCATATATATTTGCATGGTGAACCCAAACCACTTGATTTTTCTGCTTCACCAACTCTTTTAAGTCATGAAACACCCCTAATTTCAGAGGAGGAACATGTTATTCCTTGTGTTCCTTGTCCAGTTCTGATGCAGGTGCCACCTTGCAATGATAATAAACTTGGGAAACCTGCAAATCAAATTCCTAATCCATCTTCTCATCCTCCTTCGCTTTTCATGATTTGTACCCCATGGAGGAAATCACAGAATTGTTTATAAAGCCTATGGTGAAGACTAATTTCTCCATTCCTCAAGATGATATTATTACTCATAATTTAAATCTTGAATCTACTTTGGATATCTATCATCTATGTTCCATGACTCTTTACACCATGATCCTCTTGATCAATCCACTCTAGCAACTAGCTCTTAACACTCCCTTGATTTTCAAGTTGCTAGTTAAAATTGTGATAAGGTTCAAGGAAGTCACATTTCACAGGTAGAGAAGAAGCAAGGTGAGGATTATTTTAATATTTCTTCTCTCTTTCAAAATATTCCGTGTGAAGATGGTGTTTCCTTATTCTTCGCTGATAATGAATTTGGTAACTTGGTCATCAATTAGATATCATAAATTATCCTAATCAATATGAAGTCTTAGGAAAAAAATCATTTCGATGAGGATGACTTAGTTGATATATATGATGATGAATGCCCAGGTTCTCAAGAATATTTTGTTTCGAAATATTTAGATTCCAAATTTGTTTCAGTCAATGAAGATCCTCTTATGAACACTTCTTCCTCTTCACCTCCCTATCCCTTGTGCTCTATTGTTTGTAATGCACTAACTTGTGATGAAGATACTACATGCTCTTCAAGTTTTTCATCTAATGGGTTAAATTATCAATTGACACAAGGTAGTGAGATTATCCATGATGAAGAAGAAAGTAATGAAATTATAGAGCATTCATTACATCCCTTATCATCTCGTGTTTTGCATGGGGGAAAATCTTCCAATCAGTTTTCTCATGAAATTTTTTTGTTCATACATCCCCATATTTTTTATTAGAATAATGATATGACTTGAGAAATATTTTTGTTTAAGTTGTAAAATATGATCAAACCAATGTTGTAGATGACTTCCATTTGCATAATGGTGATCATTTTCATAACAGTTCTCCACATGCAATCTATGTTCTAACTCAGTTTGCAAAATGTTGTTATATGTCTTTTCAAAGTTCCAGAACTTGTTAGGAGGTTGATGCACTTAAAATATCATTGATGGTTATTTTAAGTTATTGCTATCATTGTGAAATTCCTGAACCATGTTATATATGGACTTTCTCACTGAATTCTTTCATTTGTATTATTTCATTGGATGCAAACTCATTCTTGATGGATTTCGGGATTTCTCGTTACAATTTTCCTTTCTCTCGAGATCGAGTTTTTGTTCATACTATTGTTAATTAAATTCATCCACATACAAATATCTTGTATGGAATTCAGGTTTGAAGTGTGTGTAACACCCTCCTCCCACATCTACCCAAGAAACTGACTAGCCGAGGTAAACATGTGACAAAAGGCCACTATGATATGATTCGACCTCATAAGTCACGTTAAGGAAGTGTAACTAATGGAAACACGCCATACATAAATTGAACATCATCTTTAGGACCCTCAGGAACCAATCCAACACTAGACAAATTTCCCTTGGGTCCCACTGAGATTTTGAACAACTTAAGCCATAGTTGCTCTCATGCTATAAGCATGACAGTGTCCAGAAACTCATAGTCACTCTCACAAGCTTGCTTTCCAATGCCCAAAGACTCATTTAGTTAGTGCCATGCCAGCATCCCCAAGATTTGAGCCACTTTTTTAGGCCTAGAGCCTAGGTCACTACCCAGAATGGAATGATAACTTGGGAGAAGTAAAAGAACAAGGAAACAATGATGCAAAAGTATTGAGTTAAAAAAGACCTAATCAGTCCCCTACTAGCCATGACAGGAATTTCGCCAAACATGTCGCAAGCATGCAATCTACAGGTGTAACCAACAAAATTAAACATAGGGATCTTGTACTTATCTAAGAACCACTAAGAACCATTGTTCCCTCATGTCATTTGTTGCATTACCGTCTATTAGACCATAGATACATTATTGATTCATTTACAAGAAAAAACATGATGAGATCCATACATATTTGTTATCATAAAACACACAGATAACCAACATAATAACAAGAGAAATATGGATGAAAGTACAATCATATATAATAACAACAAAAATATGGATGAAAGTACAACCATATAAACCAAATATAATCCATCAAAATACTCATAGAAATACAGGGAGAAATAACCTCTCATTAATGATGAAAAATCAAACTCGGGATGGGACTTCCACGTTCAACTCGACTATAGAATGGCTGAGCCAAATCTCTCTTCATTCATTCAGTCCTGTGCCATATTCCAAGCATGAATGTGGGACTCAAACCAAAAGAACCAATAAGGGCATACAAAGGGTAAACCATTGTTGGTTTTAAACCACACCATCATTAGTTTTAAACCACACCATTGTCAGTTTTAAACCACACCATCGTCAGAGGGTATACTACAACTTTATAACACAACTCATTACAGTATTTACAATGACCACATATACACATATGCACATATTCTAAACCAGCAAGTAAAAGGATACAATGCCCCTATCAATAAATCAGGGAATCTAGAGGATCACACGTCCACCATCAAGGTTGTACTAGGATTCACCTCCTTCCCAGGAAGTCAAGAATCAATTGCAAAGTAAAATCTGCATCCAATGTCAAACTTTACAATGTAGCGCCACTTCTCCTCTCAGTGAACATTTACCCACTCATTTTTTTAGGGCACACTCTTAGTGTGTATATGATTCAATATAGCAATCCTAATGACCAAAACCAATATATCTGCGACCTTCCCTTCTCTGTTACACAGTCCCTTAGGAAATCCCGTCACCCCCTTCCATGCATTCGCTCACCTTCCAAGTTCCCTGACATGCCCTATCTCGAGAAATCCATCCCTTGGAAAGGATTCATCGCATTGGAATATCAAACAACCAAGCCATATGCCTATCTAAACCATCATACCTTCATAACATTCTCATGGGAATCAATGGAAACTATTGGGTACTAGTGTCCCACAATGGCCCTGCTCCTGAAGTGCTCTACCAACATATTGCTGCATTTTCCAATTCCTTTTGTTGTTGCAAATTCTTGCAGCTGGTTTCAGCCACTGAACTAGGCATGTTCATGCATTCCTCTTCCAAACACATAACTCTAATTAGATTTAAATAAATTGAAATAAATTCACATCATACCTCATTGGTAGCTTGTCAACAAGGTACACTTGAAATTATGTTCGCTTCCTGTTAGAACATGTCAAACTAACTAATTTATCGAAACATCACATATAAATATATCATGTCAAGTCAGCTCAAAACAAAACCATCATAAATCAAAACCATAAATGACATGTCACCATCATAAACCATAATCATATATTACATGTAATCATCATAGACCAGAATCATAGATCACATGCTTAATAAAACTGGAATAAAATACTGAGACTTATCCTCTAACCAATCCTTAGATTTTACCTTTGTCTTTATTCTGTACATAGTCTGGATCGGTTGCCACATCCAACAAACACCCAGTGCCTTCTCCTCAACCAAGTGCACATACACATAGTGTGCACCACACACATATCGCTGCACACGTCATACAACAACATGCAATATATGCATCTACACCAGTACCATATGTACCACATGTACACAGTACCACATATACAACATGTGCACAATATCACATGTACATGAAACCACATGCACAACGTGTACACAACACCACATGTACACTACACCACTCTACAATGTGTACACAATACCACACACATGACATGAACGCAACACATATGTACATAGCATCACATGCAGGACATGTAAACAACACCACCTGTACAAAAAACCACTTGTACAACATGTACACAACACCACAGGGACACAACACAACTTTTACAATCATGCACACAACACCATATGTACATAGCACCACCTGTAAAACATGCAACACCATTGGATATCCACATGTATAGATTTCCTTAGCATCATCTATACATAGCATCATCTGTACAACATGTACATAGCACCACATGTACAACATACATATAACACCACCTAGATATCCACATGTACATTGCATCATCTATACACAACACCACATATGCAACATGCACAAGGCACCATATGCATACAATGTCAAATATACAACATGTGCACAACATAATATCTACATACCACCACATATCCAACATCTACATGGCACCATCTATACCTAGCACTGCATATGAAATATCGGCACAACACTTCATGGACATAACATCACATATGAAACATGTGCACACCAATAGTACCACACATCCAAAACCACATTTTCCATACCAAGCAACCTTGCTTCAATTTTCTTTTCCATGCTTGTCCCAACATGTCGCAAACCACACTGCTTTCATTTCATTATTGTACCCCTCAGTATAACCTGTCCATAACATAAACATAGGTATAATACAAGCATACATTATAAATTCATATTCACATGATACTGACCTCATATATTTGTCATTAATACTCTTCCTACTTGAGTCCTCATAGCTACGAACCTCTTCCTGCCATTCATCTGCGTAAGCAAGCATTCCTAAACAAGCATGATTTTTTATTACCCTATGAAACAGTGACATAGATACATGGATACATCCATATATATATACGTAAACATTATCATAAAGAAATCATGGTCTTGTCAGACAATTATATACATACATGCATACATGTATACATATAAACATCAGCATAATCATGATCACAACAAAATTTCTAGATATTAGAAGGTCTAGGTTAGAAAAATTCCTTATTTGTGCACAACATGCACAATATTGAGAACAATCATTCCCAACATAGCCAAGACATCCAGCACCTCAAATACATTTAATTTACCTTTTCTATTTATCTTTCTCATGTCAATCATGCCATCGTCCACTTACCATAATGGACCCAACCAATCCAACTAACTGCCATAGTCTTACCTTTTGTTTCGCTTACTCATGCACTGGGCTTCATCTGAATCTTACATCACCTATGGGGACCACACGAATTTTCCCAAGCTCCATCAACTCTTCCTCTTCCCCAAAACAAATTCTCAAGGTTCAAAACATAAAAGGCAAGCCATGAAAGAAACAAGAAGAAAACCATTAACAATATGACATGGAAACAAAGTGGCATAGCTATGCACCAGACACACACAAAATTTCAAATCAAGCACAACAATCGCAAAATACCAAAAGCACCAGACTAACAATAGACACCATGACACAATCCCCATGGGTCCCAAGGAAAGCTCAACCTGAGATTTCTTTGAGTTTTCATGGCAATTTCTATTTCCATGCAACTCCCTGCATCATACTGCCATCAACACATAACTATTAGTGCGTAAATAAACATAAAAATACACCAGTTACCTTACCTTGTTGTGCCAAGCATGTTTCTTTCAACTGAGCACATCCATGTCATCTCTCAAGGGACTCCAATCCCTTCGACAAATCTACCTGTAGCTAAAGATTAGCTAATATACCTGTCAAGAACATGTTCATGAACATAACACATATCAATGTAATTTCAGACAAATTAGGGTTAAAGAGACTTCCTGTATGCAAAGCAATATTTCATTTGGAATTAGGGTTTCCAAACATAGCCAAATGAATTCTTGTCCAATTCTTTTTTTTTACCTTTTTTTCCTTGTTGCAATCAAGGCTTACTAGTACTATCACATAACCCAATTGTTAGTTATATAAGCACATCAAACGTTACCTTGTCATGCTAATACCAAGCATGTTACTATAACCACTCACACATGTCAATCACATGTTCTAAATATCAGGACAATCATATCTATCAAATTGAAATCAACATTTAGCAAGACTAACAATCATGTCATAATCCATAGTCAACTCATAGTCATTGGACATAATGCTACACCTATCACCTACTTAAATGCAAGTACATATCAACTATCTTGACACATATGTATTAGTACAAACATCTCAAAACAATATCACTTCTTCATGCAACCCTATAGACTCATACCCATATCATGCAATTAATCAAACATTCAAGCAATCTATGAATGCACCATGTCAAATAAATCAACTAGACGACATAATAGGCACCAAACATTCAAAAACCAAATAGATGACATAATCAACAATGAATCACCTAGCATACTGCATAATAAAATTCATACCTTAGTGTATTTTAGGGGGGGCTATCTTGGTTGCACAATCACTCTAGGTTAGCATGATATAACTTCACAACATATCCACTAAAACATAAATCATGATATCCATAACAATAACTAACTAACAAGTTCACCTCATAAGCTCATAATCATTTGTCGCTCATACATAAAAATCACATATGTACAATCAATCTAGATTTGTACGACACCATATCACAAATATATCGGCTCATACCTGAATATCTCAACCCTAACCATCTACATAGGTCAAACCAGGTTAACACAATACATATAACATCAAGATCTTCAATGCAATGAACATAACCATCACGCATATGAGCAATCCAAATTACAACATCAAGATATCAATGAAATAACCCTAATCATCAAGTTAATAGCATATAACAACAAAAAGTTATATATCATGCTCATCAATGAAATAAAACCTAATCATCAAGTTATCTAACGTAAAACAACAATAGCAATGCATACAACCATAGGTTACCATCATTCTTGACTATGATAATCAACTATCATCTATCATGTACATAATCATAACATCAAAAGGCATGTACATAAACCTAATGTATATAACCCTAATGCATATAATAATACTTAACCTACATATCTACATGCCCAACATATAAACATGTATGACAACATGCTCTTGCCTCAAGGTCCAATGCTACAACTTCACTTTGATGATCTGCATCTCTTGCTCTATCTCAACCAACACATTAGCATCATAACATAACAATATCACCCTAATGACTTGAGATGCATACAATGACTTCACAAGGCATATTTTACCTAGTATTCATGCATAACTATAACTAAGACCATACATGCATAACAATTACATATAGAAATATAGCATATGAGTACCAAACCATATACACCTCATTCTAGCTAGAGTCCAGTCATCGATGCATGACCATATCAACTACACAAACCATGACCTCATGCATGAAAACAACCATTACTCCACTATACGCATTGCCACATGCAACCATCAACATGCATAAGCAACGCATAATCAATCTACACACACACATGAATGCATGTAGTCGAGCATAAGTGATCAATACTTCTATCCAACCTACAAGGTTGATACATGTAATCAAACATGCAAGGATGTAACTAAGCAACATAAAACAACATGTAAGCAACATATACCAATATGTAACCAGTCATATACCCATGGTGATGCATTCCACAAAATCAACATCAAATTCTTCATGACAACCTTACTACAACCATGAGCAACATTATGCAATGCAACAAGCACATGGAATACAAGTGTAAGTGACACACATGCAAATGGCATGCATGGATCAACACACACCACCCATCTAGTCTAAGGAGTGAACCATGCTCTAATACCACTATGTAACACCCTCCTCCCATATCTACTAAAGCAACCGGCCAACCAGGGTAAATATGTGATGAGAGGCCACTATGATATGATTTGACCTCTTAAGTCCATTAAGGAAGTGGAACTGACAGAAATACACCAGACAGACATTCAACATCAACTTCAGGACCCTCAGGAACCAATCTAACACTTTAGACCTCTTGCTCTTGGGTCCCATTGAGATTTTGGACAATTTAAGCCTAAGTCGCTCTCATGTTATAGGCATGTCATCATCTAGAAACCCAAAGTCGTTCTCATAGGCTTTCCTACCATCATTAAGAGACTCATTTAGTCACTGTTATGCCAGCATCCCTAGGATTTGAGCCACTATTTTGGGTCCAGAGCCCAAGTCACTGCCCAAAATGGAATGATAACTTAGGAGAAGTAAAATAATAGGGAAACAATGATGCAAAAGAAATAAATTAATCAAGACCTTAATCAGACCCCTACTATCCATGACAAGCACTTCTTCAAACATGTAGCAAGCATGCAATCTATAGGTGTAATCAACATAATTAAACACAAGGATCTTGTAGTTATCTGAGAACCGTTGAGAACCATTGTTCCCTCATGTCACTTTTTGTGTTACCATCTATTAGACCATAGATACATTATCCATTCATTTACAAGGAAAAACATGTTGAGAGCCATACATAGTTGCTATAATAAAGCACACACAAAACCAGCATAATAACAACAAAAATACTCATGAAAGTACAACCATATAGACCACACATAATCCATCAAAACACTCTTAGAAATACACTGAGAACTAACCTTTCATTAATGATGCAAAAACCAAACCCGGGTTGGGACTTCCGTGTTCCACTTGACCATAGAATGGCTAAGACAAATCTCTCTTTAGCCATTAACTCCCGTGTCATATTCCAACCCATATTCTAGCTTAGGGGTCACTAGGCTAGTGGCTTTACCATGATCCACATTCTGGTTCAGGGACCACTAGTCCATGTGCTCTATCATTCAGAGATCCACCCCACTCATCTTCGAATCCATCCGACAATCCATCTCAACTAAAACATGAGAACCCGATGATCCAAATGGCTCCAAGGAGACACACAGGACAAAGATGGCTCAAAAATCAAAGTGTTTGGATTATGCTCGAACAAGAACCAGATCGTAGATCTCGTAATCCTTATTGCGAAGGTGTGAACGGCTTCAAACCGAGCTCATATGTGAAAGATAGAGCTCTTCAAAGTTTGATATGACAAGAGAAAAGAGGGGCCCACAGTGTGCCACATAAGCAAGTGGAACCGACATGGCAGCCCATCAAGCATTAACACTTGGCGTTCTTTCATTGGTCTCCTAAACCTGCATAAGAGACAAAAATATTTTTTAAAATGGTTATTAAATAACCATATGACAAAATTTGTTTTAATATATAGTTATTAAAATAACTATATAAAACAATAAACAAAATTCTATTTTAAAAAAGAAACAAAACTATATATAAACAAAATCATTTGATATATTAACAAAAACCAAAAAGTTAATATATATAAAGTTATGGGAATAACCATATAAAACTTGGTTCATATAAAACAAAATAACTTGATGGACGTGGATGGTTTGGATGGTGGGTAATATATGGTTATTAAACTATGACCATATATACACCAATCCATAAACACTTTCCAACAAACAGTTAACGACCCATTGATTAATAACTCTACTGCCTCCCAAAACTATAATGCTTACCAGGTGTCTGCCACCTTGTAACGCACGGTTCCCAAAAATTATATGCAACGGTTGGTGGTATAACAAAATACATTTAATCTGGGAGGGGCGGGATTTGACGAGCCGATTGTTCCCACCCCCCCCCTCCCCGCCCCTATTTTAGACAAATACTAACTGTGTTGGGTTGTGTTATATTCTTTCCACGACTAACCTACGTAGTGAACTGGGGGGTTAGAGGGGACCAGAGCCCCCCCTTCATTGCGCCGATTGCGCAGCGGGGGGGGGCGGAAACCCCCCTGTCCGGGGGGTTTGAGGGGGCGGAGCCCCCCTATGGGGTTCGGGGCAATGCCTCGAGAAAATTTTTCTTGGACCCTATATTAGGTTGGGCGAACCTACCTATGGTTTTCGGTCCATGGTTTTTGGACGCGATGGTTTTTGGTCCATGGTTTTGGACACGATGGTTTTCGTCCATGTATTGGATGCTTCGGCATGTATAAATATGTATTGTAACATTGAAAGGAACATAATGAAAAATCAAGCTGGTAGTCCCGGTTTTGGGATCTAGTGGGAAATCTCTGTGTATATGTGTTTTATGTGTTATGCTCTCGCATTTTTATTTTTCCTGTGATTTAGAATTTGTATGCAGGTAATTTTTGTACGGGGTTAAAACCTACAAACTGTGCCAACAAATTTCATTGAAGAATTCGCCCAAGAAATTATAAAAGAAGTTCATTTTGCTAGAGCTAAGGGGGAGAGAGACTTCACGGTTTTCGAAGCAGAAGGTGGGCACACTTTTCGAGGCGTTTAATTAATCTTTTAATGCAGGAACCATGAATTTTGCAGGAGGGAAAAATTTTCACTTTCTCAGAAATTGACAAATTTCATATGGATTTTACACCTCTCATCACCACGAGCGCAATGGTGTTGTCCATTTCTTCATCAGAATTCTGCATTTTTCAGTCATTTCCAAAATGCACGTGGAACCATGATTTCAGCAAAAACAAGGCGCAAAACCATGAGCCATGAAATTTTCCCGAGGTAAAATTTTGACATTTCAGAATATAATAAAGTTAATACTTGTTTTTCATGGTTTTTTGTAAGGATCGCAATGGCGAGATCAGATTCACCATCTGAGTTGCAGATTTACAGTCCATCCATGGAACAAAATCTTTGAGGAATCCCGAGGGAATCTAAAAGATTCCTTGAGCCTAGAATTCTCAACTTCTCAAAATTCGGATTTTTGACAAACGATTCAGCACTACTGGAAGCCACAAATCTGATGGTGTCTTCAGATTTCTTATTCTCTAATTTCTTCTTATAGTCGTTTTTCTAAGTGCCAGTGCAGATGTCCACATTCTTGTGCGAGAAGCCATCTTCATGAGATCGATGCCTTGAGATTAATGGTCAAGAAACTTCAGCAGTGTGACATCCACTTCCTCAGATGGCCCTTGGTTGTGAGGTATATGATGCATTCATGTACTTCTTCTTTATGCATTTTGCTGCACAGATCCTTGAGTGATGTTGATGCAAGATCTCATTTATTATATGTTGTCATGATTCCTTGCTGATTTGTGTGGAATCTTCTATGTGATGTACTTGTTATCATAACTCTTCATGTTATGCTTTGAGATCCCTTATTGTATGTTGTTGGGATACTCTTGTTGTCATCATGCATGTGTTGTTTTGAAATCCATTTTATGCCATGTTGGCGATATTTTCCTCATGTATGTTTTTGTGTCATACTGATAGGAGCCTTTTGATTGAGAATTATCATTTTGGAATATCTCTTAGAGCCACTCCTGCATGAGGGAATTTTTCCTTGTATGATCACTACACCATCTCTTGTGTACATCACTTTTATTGACAACACTTAATGCAGCGGCCTATGCCATCTTGACATTGGGGCCCGGAGATGTAGTCCCTCCTGGATGAACTCCGTTATCAACGGCTTATGTTTTCATGTTCTGATGATTGATATATTCCTCTTCTTTTCCACATGAAAATGTATTCATTAATGTTCTTTTAAATATGCAATTTAACACATCACGAAAGTAAAAGGTCTTGGAAGGGTCCTTCTTCACACACGGACCTGGATCAAGTGGTGTCAGAGCGATCTTTGCGTTGATGTGTATTGCAGTGTGAACAATGGAACGTGCAATGATAGAAAATGAAAGAGCGATGTACGAGACCATGGTCAACGTTTCCAAGAAAGTGGAAATTATGTATGAAACTCTACAGAAAGAGACAGGAAAAGGAGTGATTATAGCTTCAATTGCAAGCCAGAGAAGAGACCATGGAGGAGCTGAAGCAAAACAAACATAATCTTCAAATAGAGAATGATGAATTGAAGATGTGCCTAGATGAAGAGAAAGAGGAGAAACAAAGTTTGCTACAATAGCTACAAGTAAAGGAAGAGGCCTTGGAAAAGCTGCAGCATGACCCATGCGAGGTAAAAAGTAGTTCTCCATATTCATGTATGTTTCCTGATGATGATTTCGTTGTTTTCGAAAATCATACCACAGGAATTGGCTCCAAACTATTGAAGAGAATGGAGTATAAAGGAAAAGGCTTGGGTGTTAATGGCCAAGGCATTGTCAACCCCATCAAAGTAGAGGAATTACCCTGTCAGGCAGGACTTGGGTATGTCAGGAAAGAAGTTGGGGAATGCGCTGAGACAGCGAGAAAACCACCAACAACGGATGATGAGAAACCCTCATCAAATCTTTCCAAATCGAAAGAAGAGGTAAAAGATGTTGATTTCCTTTCAGTTTCATCTTCTCATAGTATGATGTCTGTTGGAGATTTGGAGATCCCAATTACAAGGACAAACATGAGGCTCCTTACAAGGATGAGGCACGAGGAGAAAGAAGAACTTGGTGTTAATAACCAAGACATGACTCAGCCTTTGGAGCGTGTGCAAGAACATCCATTTGCAGGCTTGAGATACACTAAAGGAGAGTGCTCAAAGGTGTCAGAGTCATCCGAGACATCGTTGAGGAAAGTGAATGATGAGAAAACATCCCCATCATCCCATGGCAGTTTCCAATGCAGGGAGAGAGCTTAGGCAAGCTCTCATTGCCATACTAACATCAGAGACAACAAAGGAAGGTATAACCATTTTCGATTTGCGAATGTTCATTTTGATTATGATCATGTTGTTATTAATGAACAAAGATTAAGGCATTGAAAAACATGTACCTTTTGTGGTTTACCTAACCATGCCTTTTCTAAGTGTTGGAAAAGAATGGTAGAATTCATGAGGCATGAAAAACCCTCTCAAGAGCATGAAAGGAAACATGTTAAGCAGATATGGAGGAAGAAAGCCTACTGCAATCATTGCAACAGAAATGGCCATCAAAGAGCCACTTGTTTGAAGCTCCATCTAGAGCAATGCCTTAAAGACAAAGCATTGGTGCGTGAACTAGGAAGAGAAATTGCTCGAACAGCAAAACCACCTCAAGGAGGTGACCCATTGAAATTGATAAGTGAAAAATGGATTCTAGACATGTTGTCACTTCATGGTCATTCTTTTGTAAATCATTTGTTGTAAAAGTGATGATGTATTTCCATCACTTGGTCAGCACCAATGATGTCTGGTCATGTTTTGAGTCGTATTTGGAGTTACATGTTAAAATTCTGAAAGTGATGTTATGTTTCCGTCACTTGTCAAAAAAATATTATTTGGCCTTATGTATGTAAATCATGTGTTGCAGTCATGATGTGTTTTCCATCACCTTTTAAAGCAACAATGATATGCTAGCCTTGTTGTCATAGCTGGGGTATTACGTCCATATTAATGTAAACTTGACCATCGAGTATGTGTTATACACTCATGGAAGGTATGGGACGTTTGAGTCATTAATTGGTCATATCATTCAAGCATGCAATTTGTTAAACATGTACTACAGGTTGCAAAAGTGGCAGGTGTCGGCTCGTCGCTTAAGGCTCCGAAGAACAAAGGTGAAGGAGATGGAAGAGAGACCTTTTTAGGACGCTTGTGATGCAGGCAAGATACAGGGAGAGTTGCAGATTATTTTTCATGCTTTTGGAGGACCAAAAGCTCCTCAGTGGGGAGGATTGATCCAGGTGGCTCTAGGGAGACACACAGGACAAAGATGGCTCAAAAATCAAAGTGTTTGGATTATGCTCGAATGAGGACTAGATCATAGATCTCGTCATCCTTATCACAGAGGCGTGAATGGTTCATCAAACTGAGCTCATATGCGAAAGATATAGCTCTTCAAAGTTTGATATGACAAGAGAAAAGAGAGGCCCACAGTGTACCACATAAGCACATGGGACCCACATGGTAGCCCATCAAGCATTGACACTTGGCATTCTTTCATTGGTCTCCTGAACCTGCATAAGAGACAAAAATCATTTTTAAAAATGGTTATTAAATAACCATATAACAAAATTTGTTTTAGTATATAGTTATTAAAATAAATATATAAAACAATAAACAAAAATCTTATAAAAAAAAGAAAGAAAACAAAACTATATATAACCAAAATCATTTGATATATTAACAAAAACCGAAAAGTTAATATATATTAAGTTATGGGCATAACCATATAAAATTTGGTTCACATAAAACAAAATAACTTGATGGACGTGGATGGTGGGTAATATATGGTTATAAAACTATGACCATATATGCACCAATCCATAAACACTTGCCAACAAACAGTCAACAGCCCGCCGATTAATAACTCCACCACCTCCCAAAACTGTAATGCTTACCAGCTTTCCCCACCTTGTAACACGTTGTTCCCAAAAATTATATGTAATAGTTGGTGGTATAACAAAATACATGTAATTTAGAAGGGGCAGGGTTTGACCACCCGACCCCTCCCCTACTATTTTAGACAAATACCAACTGCGCCAACAAATTTCATTGAAGAATTCACCCAAGAAATAATAAAAGAAGTTCATTTTTCCAGAGCGAGGGGGAGAGAGACTGCATGGATTTTGAGGGAAAAGGTGGGCACGCTTTTCAATGTGTTTAATTAATTGTTTAATGCAGGGACCATGAATTTTTGAGGAGGACAAATTTTTCAATTTCTCAGAAATTAACAAATTTTATATGGATTTTACACCTATCATCGCTACGATGTTGTCCATTTCTTCATCATAGATCTACATTTTTTGGTCATTTCTAGAATGCACGTGGAACCATGATTTTAGCAAAAATAGGGAGCGGAATCATGAGCCATGAAATTTTCCAGGAGGTAGAATTTTGACATTTCATAATATAGTCAAGTTTATACTTGTTTTTCATGGTTTTCCGCAAGAATCGCAATGGCGAGATCAGATTCACCATCTAAGTTGTAGATTTACAATCCATCCATGGAATAGAATCTTTGAGGAATCCTAGCAGAATCTACAAGATTCCTTGAGCCCAAAATTCTCAACTTCTCAGAATTCCGATTTTGGACAATCGATTCAGCACTACTCGATGCCACAAATCAGATGGTGTCTTCATATTTCTTATTCTCTTATTTATTCTTCTATTCACTTTTCTAAGTGCCAGTGTAGATGTCCACATTCTTGTGCGAGTAGCCATCTTCATGTGATCGATCCCTTGAGATCGATGGTCCGAGCAGCTTCAGCAGTGTGACATCCACTTCTTCAAATGGCCCTTGGTTGTGAAGTATATGATGTGTTCATGTACTTCTTCTTTATGCATTATGCTGCACAAATCCTTGAGTGATGTTGATGCAGGATCTCATTTATTATATGTTGTCATGATTCCTTGCTGATTTGATGCAGAATCTTCTATGTGATGTACTTGCTATCATAACTCTTCATGTTATGCTTTGAGATTCCTTGTTGTATGTTGTTGGGATACTCTTGTTGTCGCCATGCATGTGTTGTTTTGAAATCCCCTTAATGCCATGTTGGTGGGATGTTCATCATGTATGTTTTTGTGTCATACTGATAGGAGTCTTTTGATTGAGAATTCTGGTTGTTGAATATCTCTTAGAGCCACTCCTGCGTGAGGGCATTTTTCCTTGTATGAGCATGACATCATCTCTTGTGTATATCACTTTTATTGACAGCACTTCATGTAGTGGCCTACACCATCTTGAAACCGGGGCCTGAAGGCGTAGTCCCTCCTGGACAAACTCCATTATCAATGGCTTGTGTTTTCATGTGCTGATGATTGATATGTTCTTCTTCTTTTCCACATGCAGACGTATTCATTAATGTTCTTTTAAATATGCAATTTAACACATCACGAAAATAAAAGGTCTTGGAAGGGTCCTTCTTCACACACGGACCTGGATCTAGTGGTATCAGAGCGGTCTTTGTGTTGATGTGAATTGCAGTGTGAACAATGGAACGTGTAGCAACAAAGAATGAAAGAGTGATGTACGAGACCATGGTAAATGTTTCCAAGAAAGTGGAAATTATGTATGAAACTCTACAGAAAGAGACAGAGGAAAAGGAGCAATTACAACTTCAGTTGCAAGCCACAGAAGAGGCCGTGGAGGAACTAAAGCAAAACAAACATAATCTTCAAACAGAGAATGATGAATTGAAGATGCGCCTAGATGAAGAGAAAGAGGAGAAACAAAGTTTGCTATGATAGCTGCAAGCAAAGGATGAGGCCTTGGAAAAGCTGCAGCATGACCCATGCGAGGTAAAAAGTAGTTCTCCATCTTCATGTATGTTTCCTGATGATGATTTCATTGTTTTCGAAAATCATACCACAAGAATTGGCTCCAAACTGTTGTAGAGAATTGGGTATGAAGAAAAAGTCTTGGGCATTAATGGCCAAGGCATTGTCAACCCCATCAAAGTAGAGGAATTACCTTATCAGGCAGGACTTGGGTATGTCAGGAAAGAAGTTGGGGAACGCGTTGAGACAATGAGCGAACCACCAACAACGGATGATGAGAAACCCTCATCAGATCTTTCCAAATCGAAAGAGGAGGTAAAAGATGTTGATTTCCTTTCGGTTTCATCTTCTCATAGTATGATGTCTGTTGGAAATTTGGAGATCCCAATTACAGGGACAAACATGAGGCTCCTTACAAGGATGAGGCACGAGGAGAAAGAATAACTTGGTGTTAATAACCAAGACATGACTCAACCTTTGGAGGTTGTGCATAAACATCCATTTGCAAGCTCGCGATACACTAAAGGAGAGTGCTCGAAGGTGTCAGAATCGTCCGAGACATTGTCGAGGAAAGAGAATGATGGGAAAACATCTCCATCATCCCATGGAAGTTTCCATTGTAGGGAGAGAGTTGAGGCAAGCTCTCCTTGCCATACTAACATCAGAGACAACAAAGGAAGGTATAACCATTTTTGATATTCGAATTTTGATTCTGATTATGATCATGTTGTTAATAATTAACGAATATTAGGCATCAAAAAACATGTACCTTTTGTGGTTTACCTAACCATGCCTTTTTAAAGTGTTAGAAAAGAATGGCAGCACTCATGAGGCCTAAAAAACCCTCTCAACAGCATGAAAAGAAACATGTTAAGCAGATATGGAGGAAGAAAGCCTATTGCAGTCATTGCGAAAAAAATGGCCATCAGAGAGCCACTTGTTGGAGCTCCATCCAAAGCAATGCCTTAAAGACAAAGCATTGGTGCGTGAACTAGGAAGAGCAATTGTTCGACCAGCAAAACCAACTCAAGGAGGTGACCCAGTTATATTGATATGTGAAAAATGGTTTCTAGACATGTCATCATTTCATGGTCATTCTTTTGTAAATCATTTGTTGCATTTTAAAGTGTAAAAGTGATGATGTGTTTCCATCGCTTGGTCAGGAACAATGATGTCTAGTCATGTTTTGAGTCGTACTTTGAGTTGCATGTTAAAACCATGAAAGTGATGTTATGTTTCCATCACTTGTCAAAAAAATATTATTTGGCCTTATGTATGTAAATCATGTGTTGCAGTCATGATGTGTTTTCCATCACCTTTTAAAGCAACAATGATATGTTGGCCTTGTTGTCATAGCTAGGGTATTACATCCATATTAATGTAACCTTGACCACCGAGTATGTGTTATAAACTTGTGGCAAGTACGGGACGTTTGCGTCAGAGAAAGCATTGGTGCATGAACCAAGAAGAGCAATTGTTTGACCAACAAAACCACCTCAAGGAGGTGACCCATTCACATTGATATGTGAAAAATGGTTTCTAGACATGTCATCATTTCATGGTCATTCTTTTGTAAATCATTTGTTGCATTTTAAAGTGTAAAAGTGATGATGTGTTTCCATCACTTGGTCAGCAACTATGATGTCTGGTCATGTTTTGAGTCGTCTTTTGAGTTGCATGTTAAAACCCTGAAAATGATGTTATGTTTCCATCACTTGTAAAAAAAATATTATTTGGCCTTATGTATGTAAATCATGTGTTGCAGTCATGATGTGTTTTCCATCACTTTTTAAAGCAACAATGATATGTTGGCCTTGTTGTCATAGCTGGGGTATTACGTCCATATTAATGTAAACTTGACCATCGAGTATGTGTTATAAAATCATGGCAAGTATGGGACGTTTGAGTCATTAGTTGGTCATATCATTCAAGCATGCAATTTGTTAAACATGTACTACAGGTTGCAGAAGTAGCAGGTGTCGGCTCGTCGCTTAAGGCTCCGAAGAACAAAGGTGAAGGAGATGGAAGAGAGACCTTTTTAGGACGCTTGTGATGCAGGTAGGGTACAGAGATAGTTGCAGATTATTTTTCATGCTTTTGGAGGACCAAAAGCTCCTCAGTGGGGAGGATTGATCCAGGTGGCTCTAGGGAGACACACAGGACAAAGATGGCTCAAAAATCAAAGTGTTTGGATTATGCTCGAACGAGGACCAGATCATAGATCTCGTCATCCTTATCATGGAGGCGTGAACGGTTTATCAAACTGAGCTCGTATGTGAAATATAGATCCCTTCAAAGTTTGATATGACAAGAGAAAATAGGAGCCCACAGTGTGCCACATAAGCACGTGGGACCCACATGGTAGCCCATCAAGCATTGACACTTGGTGTTCTTTCAATGGTCTCCTGAACCTGCATAAAAGACAAAAATCATTTTTAAAAATGGCTATTAAATAACCATATAACAAAATTTGTTTTAATATATAGTTATTAAAATAACTATATAAAACAATAAACAAAAACCTTATTAAAAAAAACAAAACAAAACTATATATAACCAAAATCATTTGATATATTAACAAAAACCCAAAAGTTAATATGTATAAAGTTATGGGCATAACCATATAAAATCTGGTTCATATAAAACAAAATAACTTGATGGACGTGAATCGTTTGGATGGTGGCTAATATATGGTTATAAAACTATGACCATATATACTTCAATCCATAAACACTTGCCAACAAATAGTGAACAACCCGTCGATTAATAACTCCACCGCCTCCCAAAATCATAATGCTTACCAGCTGTCTGCCACCTTGTAATGTGCAGTTTCAAAAAATTATATGCAACATTTGGTGGTATAACAAAATACATTTAATTTTGGAGGGGCGGGATTTGACCACCCAACCCCTCCCCACAAATACCAACTACACCAACAAATTTCAGTGAAGAATCCGCCCAAGAAATTATAAAAGAAGTTCATTTTGCTAGAGCGACAGGAGAGAGACTACATGGATTTCGAGGCAGAAGGTAGCACATTTTTTGAGGTGTTTAATTATTTTTTTAACGTTGGGACCACGAATTTTGCAGGAGGGTAAATTTTTCACTTTCTCAAAAATTGACAAATTTTATATGGATTTTACACCTCTCATCACCACGAGCGCAATAGTGTTGTTTGTTTCTTCATCAGAGTTCTGCATTTTCGGTCACTTCCAGAATACACGTGAAACCATGATTTCAACAAAAATAGGGCGCAGAACCATGAGGCATGAAATTTTCCCGAGGTAAAATTTTGACATTTCAGAATATAGTCAAGTGTATACTTGTTTTTCATGATTTTCCGCAGGGTTCGCAATGGAAAGATCAAATTCACCATCTGAGTTGCAGATTTACAGTCCATCCATGAAATAGAACCTTTGAGGAATCCTGGGGGAATCTAAAAGATTCCTTGAGCCTAGAATTCTCAACTTTTCAGAATTCGGATTTTGGACAGTTGAACTCGACGCCACAAATCTGATGGTGTCTTCAAATTTCTTATTCTCTCATTTCTTCTTCTAGTCACTTTTCTAAGTGCCAGTGCAGATGTCCACATTCTTGTGTGAGTAGCCATCTTCATGTGATCGATTCCTTGAGATCGATGGTTCGAGTAGCTTTAGCAGTGTGACATCCACTTCTTCAAATGGCCCTTGGTTGTGAGGTATATGTTGTGTTCATGTACTTATTCTTTATGCATCATGTTGCACAAATCCTTGAGTGATGTTGATGCATGATCTTGTTTATTATATGTTGTCATGATTCCTTGCTGATTTGATGTGGAATCTTCTATGTGATGTACTTGATGTCATAAATCTTCATGTTATGCTTTGATATCCCTTGTTGTATGTTGTTGGGATACTCTTGCTATTGTCATGCATGTGTTGTTTTGAAATCCCTTTTATGCCATGTTGGCAGGATATTCATCATGTATGTTTTTGTGTCATACTGATAGGATTCTTTTGATTGAGAATTCCAGTTGTGGAATATCTCTTAGAGCCACTCTTGTGAGGGCATTTTTCCTTGTATGATCACGACATCATCTCTTGTGTACATCACTTTTATTGACAACACTTAATGCAGTGGCCTACACCATCTTGACATTGGGTCCTAGAGACGTAGTCCCTCCTGGACGAACTCCGTTACCAATGTCTTATGTTTTCATGTGCTAATGATTGATATGTTCCTCTTCTTTTCCGCATGCAGATGTATACATTAATGTTCTTTTAAATATGCAATTTAACATATCATGAAAGTAAAAGGTCTTGGGAGGGTCCATCTTCACACACGGACCTGGATCACCCCATCACACCATGGCTATCTCGAAATGACAATGCTAGGCTAAAAACATTGTTACAGCTGGAAAAACCCATGCCACAATAGTAAAAAAACCACATGCAATACCATGCATGCCAAATCTAGCAATGAAAATCCACATGCAAATTGATACATGCAAAGCATCACGATGTAGCTTCTTGATCCTTCTCTTCCTTGCTTGATATTTTTCTTCCTCTTGCCTTCTTTTCTTTTCTTGATCCCATGCATAACCAGAGTCAAAACTTGAGCCAAGAGGTTACACTGACTAAGAGCTTTCCAACTAAACCTTAAAAGCCTTTTTATTAATGAGGCCTCTATTTTCTTCCTTTTCCATTACTTTCCATCATTTTTGTCCTCACATGCAACCTGTGACCTTTCACCTTAATTTTCTCCTAATTTCCTTTATTTTCATAAATAAATGTGCCAAAAATGTCATCTTGCCTTTCCAAAGCCCTAGCGATTGCCTTTGCCAATTTCCTTAGCCATAAACAACCAAATGAACACCCCCTAGGATGTCCTTCCCAACATTCAGCTTGGAATACGTGTCCTGTCACCATGGCCTTATCTATATATATGTATATGTATATGTACATGGAATTTTCACCAAGGCTATTAGAGAACCATCCCCCTTGGGGAACACCATCCTCGAGGTTAAACAACACCATGAGCTTAGCAAAACCGCTGAAAAGAAAACATACTGCCCATGGAGATTTATAACATAGCTCATTGTAGTATTTACAATGAAATACCTTCTCAAAAGAAAAACATCATGACAACATGACCAAATAACAACAATACCACATACTGGAGCTTTATAACAAAGCTCATTATGGTATTTATAATAACCACATATACACATGCAAATTTGCTAAACCAACAAGTAAAAGGATACAATTCCCATATCAATCAACAACGGAATCTAGAGGATCACACCTACATGATCAAGGTAATACCAAGATTCACATCCTTCCCAATAATTCCAGAATCCACTGCAAAGTCAAATCTGCATCCAATGTATAACGCTACAATCTAGTGCCACTTGTCCTCTTAGTGAATAGTTACCGACTCATTGTTCCAAGGCACACTCCCAGTGTGTATTTGATTACATCTGGCACTGATAATGACCAAAATCAATGTATCCTTGACCCTCCTTTATCTACTTCACAATCCCTAAGGAAATCCAGCCAACCCCTTTCGTGCAGTCACTCACCTTCCAAATTCCCTGAAAACCCCTATCCCGGGTGATCCATCCCTTGGCAAGGCTTCCTTGCACCAAAATATCAAGCAACCAAGGCATATACCTACCTCAACCATCATACCGGTCATAGCATTCTAATGGAAAACATTGGGTACCAGCGTCCCACAATGACGTTGCTCCAGAATTGCTCTACCAGCGTACTACTACATTTTCCAATTCCTTTTGTTTTTGCAAATTTTTGCAGTCGGTTTCAGCCACTCAACTAGGCATGTTCATGCATTCCTATTCCAAACACATAACTTGCATTAGATTTAAATAAATTGAAATAAATTCACATCATACCTCATTCGTAGCTTGTCAACAAGGTACACTTGCAATTCTACTCACTTCCTGTCACAACAAGTCAAACTAACCATTTGATCAAACCATCGTGTATAAACATATTACATCAGGTTATCTCAAAACACAACCTTCATATATCAAAATCATAAATCACATCTGACCATCATAATTCTAGAATCATAGATCACATGTAATCATGATACACCATAATCATAAATCACATTCATAATAAAACTGAAATAAAATATTGATACTTATCCTTTAATCAATCCTTATATTCTACCTTTGTCTTTATTTCGTACACACTCCATGTCTTCATGACACTAGAAATCCTCTTTAGTTTTAGCAAGTGCTTGAGTTAGAATCAAGTTCCCTTTTCCATCCATTACATATTGAATAGTTTCATATATTTCTTATACTTGCATTCCTTTTCAATTCTTTTGATGATTACGATGCTTGTATAGTTTGTCACCAGTTACAGGAAAATGATTTGACATATTTGACATGCAAGGAATATGGTTATATTATTCAAAGAATTTGTGGAACTTTTCAAACTAATCTATCTTTCTTATCTTCTAATCGAGAATCTCATGTCACAAACAGTCCATCTGACCATAATATTAATTGTCATTCATTTTATCATTTCCCCATAAGTATGTTTGATAACTGTTGTTTCACATTGATTAATCTGTATAGTTTATCTCATTGTTCAGATACTTGTCAAGCAGCCGAGGCACTTGAACTTTCACTGATGGTTATGTGAGGCCCTCACTGTCTTGATGAGCCTTTAGAGCATGATCAAATTCATTTTCCCTTACAATATTCTCATCCTGATCTTGCACCTTTAATTACAACTTCATATTTTCAAGGATTTCATGTTTTTCAAGAGGATTGTTTAGAATTTAATGATCCAATCCCTGAATAGTTGGAGAAATATTACTTGTAAAGATGCATCACAAGAGTGGCTATGGCATAATTTTATGTTTACAGGAAATACCTTATATTTGTTGTGCAAGTTATTCAAGCTCTTATCTTTTTGATGCACATCACTTTATATCAGTTTTAATTGTTTTCATACTTGTGTATGTAGGTCGGGAGAAACTACAGTGGATTCATTGGAAATTTCATCATAATTTATCCTAACCTTCTAGTTGGTCAGGATAGGAGTAGGTTTAATTGCGTTCTAGTTCCCATTTCTTGCACCCATCCAACACTTGCTCTCTATTAGTATTTCTTGTTTTCTTCTTTTTGTCTCACATTCTATTTAGCCTCTATTTTATTTGTCCTTTTGATTTCGTTTCCTTGTTTTATCTTGTCTTTTCCTTTGGTTTTTGCACGAAAGATGCTATGTTGGCTCAAAATAAAATGTGTAAAAACTTGAAAAGGGAAATTAAGATGAAGAATGATGCTTGGCTTATGTGTTCTCCTCTTCTCTATCTTGGGTTTACATACCTTTATATTCAATGATGTCTGGACTTAAAATACAATTTGTTGCATATGGAAAGCCTTTGGTCAAACCACGAAGCCCCTATCTTCATTAGGATATTTATTCCTAAAGCAACCCTATATTAAATAGTGTTTCAACATTTCAACCCAACCGAGTAGACAAGGGTAAGGAGAAACACTTTAAACAAGAATATCACTTTAGTTATATTTCAAATCCCTTAAAACAAGGAACCAACATATTTTTCTCTTAATAATTTGGGATCCTTATGTCACCATCAAAATAAATATGTGACTTTGCACATTCTATTAGTAACTAAATAAAAGGTGAAGAAGAGAAAGGCTTCCTGGGAAAAGAGGTGAAGAAAGTAACTTCACCAAGGTAATGTTCAAACTTGCTAGTTGCGAAGCAACACCGAGGAATTCTCTTTAAAAGAACAGTATACTTATTATCCTTCTCCCCTATCCAAACAGTTGAGGTATGACTAGTTTTATGTTGATGTTTTTGAAGATGAGCAAGGAAAATAGGAGACTACATCTTTAACTAGGATAAGTGGCGATATTGAGGCAATCTACATTTCGAATTAATACTTCCTTAAACATTGAGACCTTTCACTTAAGGATAAAACCAAAACCCAGAAGTTGTATTTCTACCAACGTGTCGCCAAGTGTTATCGTTGCGACAAACACCCTAAAAAAATTTACCTACACTTTAATTTTGGAGCCTACTATGGATCTTGCGATCGGTCATTCCGTAGTTACCTCTTGGCTGATTGATGCTTTGATTGTAAGTGTCAAAGTCACATGCTCACATAGGTTGTGTCTGTAATGCATTCATGAAAGTGTTGCTTCATGCAAGTTTGAAAAGGCCTAATATAGTACAACAAGAAAGTTCTTGTGCAATGTTCAATTCATGTCAATAGTCAATGCGCGTTGACATTGACAATTTCTCACTTCTAGTTATATTTGAACTTCTATCTCAGTGATTGTTTTAATCTGTTTCTTTTCCGTACCTTTGCTTTTGCAAGTTTTGTTTTCATGTTTTCGACTATTTATTTTGATTTCTTTCACTTTAATTAGTTGTGTTTTCATGTTGTCTTCTCTCTTCCATGTGTTTATTTCATCATCATACAAATATCGCAAGTGTCATTCACACTTCTCTTTTCATATAGTGAATGTCATCTTTTGGCATGAGAAGTGGTCGCGTATCAAGTAAATTGAAGTTTTTGTTTGTTTTAGGGGATAACATTTTTGTTAATGAGTTGTTATTATCATGCAAACATGCATCACACTGAATTCCAAAGTTTCGAGCAATGTGGCACAAGTGTTGTCAGTGTCGTAGTGTATCTCTAGTGTCACACTTGGAGTGAATCATCGCAATGTCATTGCATTAAGGAAGGTATGTTTTTCATGCATTTTAGGTGTCCTATGTTGTGTCATCCAGTAATATAAGTGTGTGATAATGCTCAAGTCTTGTTCCTATTCAACTTAATCTCACTAATCCCACACTTAGTCAAAACTAGGAAAACTCCCCGACTGGGCCACTCAGCCTTATCTATCCCTCCTAAACTTCACATTACATAGTCTTATTCCTCACGCAACAACCCTATCTATTAACACTAGGCAATGTGTAGTACCTACCTCCTAGAACTGCGCATTCCATAGTGTTAGTGGTCAAGCCCAACTGTTGAGCTCCAGAACTACGTATTTTTCCTCTCCAACGAGTCCTTCACTATGCATTGCATAGTTTCAGTCCCTAATCCTCATCCTTGAGCTTCTGAACTATGAAACTGCACACTAACTTGGCATCCTATCCTTGCTGAACTTCACAATAGGAGAATTAGTGATCAAGCCCTTATCTTGTCTCGTTAAGTCCCTCAACTATGCAAATAATATGCACATCCCCACCTGAACTGTGCATTGTGCAGTGTGAAGGCTCAGTCCTAACCCTTGACTTCATAAACTATGAAATTGCATAAGCCTTGAGCCTCTCTCTTAGTTTTTTATCCAATTCTATCTCAGTTAGTGATTCATCATGAAAAATTTTAGACTATAGGTTTATCAAACTGATGTTATCTTATTATGAGTGTATTGTAGTTGCAAGTACTCTATCATGCTATGATAGGTTGATGATGAAGGATATAGAGAAGAAGACCATGCTAGAAGACACCTTTGTAGCTGCAAAGACAAGTTTATCAATCAAGGGAAGATAAAGGAACATCAGTTTGCAACAACAGTTGAAGACCGAGATCACATTGAAGACTCCTTATATTCAGGCCATGAGGAGGGGGAAGAAGAGGAGCATGTTCCATCTCTCAAGAAGATAGAAAGAAAGTTGTAGCAATGGGCAGCCTAAGATGGCAATGTCATCTTGAATTCCATTTCATCACTGTCATGTCATGTCACGAGTCATCATATGCCACATCATTTTGTGGATTATGTAAATTTAATATTAGAGAAATGTAATGTAAAGTGGAAGTCCAAGAGTCATCCATTTAATGTGAAAAGTCATGTAAGAAGTCGAAAGGGCATAGAGAAGTCAAACAATAATGATGGTAATCCAAGAGTCACAAAGGAGGTGAATGAGCATCCCATTTGTTATATATACACCCTCATGGTACATGCAAAATGACTTGTCACCTTGGCTCCTCCTACCAGACATTGGAGAGGTAGATAGTTGTTTTGGAGCAGTTGAATGCTCTAGTTCTCCAATATTGGGGCTAGTCGTGTTGATGTATCTTGGAAATTTTACTTAAGAAGCTCATTGAGCCAACACACTTTCATGCATATGTCTTGAATATTGGAAGATAATTCTTTGAAATTTTGTGATGTATGTTATTTTCATCTATACTAAGGAAATTAAACTATTTTGGTGGCTTTGGTACTTATCTTGTTGAAGGTGTGTTGTGTTTGATTTAACAATCATTGCTTCCTTGTGAACTATTTTGTTGCTTTATCAATGATTCATTTATATGTATATGCTTCTGTGCCTTTTCTAGATCAGTACTATCACTTGTCTCTAAAGGGACCACTTTTGTCTTCCCTTTCGGTAGAAGGACCTTGATACTTTCAGCAACTAAACATTTCACAAGGCATACTCACTTGTTGATCCAAAAATTCTCGTGTATTACTCACTTGTGCTGAAATTTGTAGCCAAGGAAAATCTACAAAGATACGTGGCATCCTGGTTTATACTCAAGATGGGGCTCCTACTCTAAATGGAGTGAGGTCTAATTGGGACTTTACATCAGAGATACCCCCTTGGTTGGCGGATTTCCAACATCTTGAACAAAAACGAGTTTGGTTTAGTATACATCTCTTCATTAATTGAGAGGGAATGATGTCGGATAGTTCTTCTCCTTATGTACAATGCACTAGACTATGATTAACAACCATAAGTCTTAATGAAGACCATAAGGAAATAATGGACTCTGGTGGATTGGATAAGCATCTTAGATTAAAACTTCTTGTGGATTAGAGAATCCTGGAAAGAAGTTATATATTGATACTCTTTGAAGATTAGATAGGGATTCAAGGTAAGAGTAGTCAAAGATGATTGATATTCTTTTAGGATTCAGGATTGGAAATCCAAGATAAGCATAGTCCTAAAAGGACATACCTAGTAAAAATTAGGGTGGGGTATGTTCCTTGGAGGTAGTGTAAAATCTCACATAAAGGCTCCTAGCATAATGCTCTCAAATGAAGTTGAGCTTGTCTAGTTAAGGCCTTCAATGAGAATGTTAGCTATGATATAGATGCTTGATAGATGGCATATCGATCTAACTCTTCTTATGAGAATCCTTCAAGATTGAGATTCCTTGTAGTTCATGATGGGATTATGAATACCTCCCTAGTTAAGAGGGAGTGTTGGAAATTATAACTACATTTGGCCCTCATAATGACCATTTGTAAACATGACATTATATATTTTTTATAAAGAAAGAAAAAGGGGCCCTTCGGCCTTTTAGGGGCCAAAAGGCTACATGCGTTCCTACGGAATCAGCCATCCACCCAACCATGGTATGAAAGGCCACGGGCAAGGGCTAAAAGGCTGCGGGTGAGCCTTCACGCCGCTGAGGGCTGAAAGGTTGAGGGTGAGCCTGCATGCTAGCTGCCTACAACCTTTCAGCCCCTGGCTAGGTAAAATGCCCATTCCTAGGATCATTCCTCTGCCTAGCTGGGGGTCGAAAGAATGTGGGCAACACAATATTTTTTAATTTTTTAAAATTTTCTTTGTCTTAATTTTTGTTTTTGGTCATTTTCATTTAAAATTTTAAAATTAAATTTTAATGGCTTTTTAAATACTTTTTTTAAATTGTTATATTTGATTTTGTTTTTTTTTTTTTTACATTTAGAGTTTTTATTTTTTGTTTTCTTTAATTAAATATATTAATTATATTTTGGTTTTTTATTTTTTTGTTTTGTTTTTGTTTGTTTAATTAAGATAATTAAGAATATTTATTTATTTTTAATATAGCAATAGTATAATTGTCTATGATAATAAAATATAAACTTATATTTTTTTTATTAGGAAAATGGAATCAAAGAAGGTATCTATGATTTTTTCCAGAACATGGGAAGCAATTACATCATCTAAAGCTACAATTGGACCCTCCATGAATACTAATGAACAAAAATGAACTAAAATGCATGGTAGAAGTCAAGCAATTGGCTCCTCAAATCCATTGAAGATTATTTCATAATTGAATCTCGCATGAGAAATAAATAAAACAAAATTTAAATGGCATGTTAAATTTAGGGAAAGAAACGAAGGTGTACAAATATATCTATATTGTCATGTGATTCAAAATGGTGAAAATTATGAGGTGATGGGAAAAGTTCCAAACATATGTTTGGTGCCGAATGTAGATATTGTTTATGTTCTTTCAAAATTTCCCAAGACACATGAGAAGGTTAGATATCATCTCTTAAATATCATGTATGACATGAATGAAGATTCTACAAAGATGTGTGAAGAAATCACAATCAACAATGCAAATAACATTACAAGTTTTCTTATTTATATTTATGTGTTATGCATTATTCTAAGTATCTTTATATTTTTTATAGTTTATTTATCATTGACATATTATATATTGTTTGATAGGAATTTTCTAAGAGTATTTTAATTATTATGGAGAGAATTTATTATATAAAGCCACGTATTATGGATGTGATCAACAGTTTCCACATAAAGTGAGAAGAAGATAGGATAAAAAAGAAAATAAAAAAATTGTTCATGAAACCGCAAGAGTATATATAGGGGATCAAGAAAGAATTGCTAGTGTGCATCAATCTAGTAAAGCTAGACATGTTACTTTTAAATATGTGGAAGCTAAAGTTGAAGAATATATTTCCATTAGTGACAATTAGATTAGAACTGTTGTTGAAAAGGAGAAAAGCTATAAAGGACAAAACATAAATTCCCATGGATGTGTCTCTTCCAACTAATGACGAGGATATTTCTTATTTAGAAGAAAAATTGTTAATCAAAAGGAGGAAGAAATCAAAAGTTGGTCCTTATGAAAAAATCATGGGTACTAGTGAATATCATAATGAGATATATAAAGGCAACAGGGAAATCATAAAATTGTAGAGATTAATGTGTAGGTTCTAAACTGCTTCTCTTTGGAACTGCGCTGTAGGTTCAGGGGAGATCTCTTGGCGGTAAGTTGAGGACTAGCCGGGAGATGGCTAGGGTTTGGAGGCGAGGGTTCTGGGCGGAACCGCGATCAAGGCACGGTTAGGGGGCTTACAGACAGTTTCCGTGTGCAGGAGCAGGTGTAGGAAGGACAATATTGGTTTGACTGGCAGCTGGAGGTTGAGTTTTTCGCTTATGCGGTCAGCTGGGAGGTAACATATTCACAGGAGCTGCTAGATTAACCTTTTTCCGTTTGCGACAGTATAGGTCAAGGGTTTGCGCTGGCACCTAGACTGTTTCTGACGCCATCCTTGGAACGACATCCATAACCATGGTTAATCCAAACGAACTGGTTGATTTGGACCCGGAATTGGAGGACATTTTATCAGTTTGGGGAAGGAACCTACAGCCCAGAATGTTGAACGATATTTCGGGGGTTACGAGCTATCAAGGCTAGAATCGCCTCCTCAGGTATCTCTGGAGACTAAACCCTCTTTCCTGCAGTTCAATAAGGAAACTGACATAAATGCTCTCAGGATTCGAAACCAGACATCCTTTCAGTAGTCGGTCAGAGAGGATGCGGCGGAGAGGGTGTCAAATGTTGTTCATTTTCTTGGTAACAGGGGAAAATTTGTTTCGGGCTGGAACTTTCTCTTAGGGGGCATCGAAGATATAGTAAATTTAGGGCTTGCTTTAGGGCTTGGCAAAGCAAGGGGCTCTGGAAGGGATTCTTCGTTTTCTAGGGTTTCTCTTTCAAGAGCCCCTCCCTTTCCTAAAGAAAGCATAGTAGGAGGTTTCGAAGGCCATATCGACGATCAAGTGGGTGAGCCGGGAGGAATTGATGGTTCGCTGGTCGGTCAACAAAAAACAGAAGACCCCTTCCTCGATTCCTCAGTCCCAGTTCAGTCTCGGCCGGAGTTAGAAATCCTTTCGGTTCCGACCCAGGAAGAACCAGAATGGAACGGTGCTTTCGAGGAAGCCAAGGTCTTTGCCGAAGGAATTAGGAAAAAAGGAGAGAAAAGAAAAACCCAAAGACCGATTGGATCTCAGGAGTTGGAAGGAAATTTGGTCCTAGGTATGGAGGTCTCAATCAAAGAAACCCTAGGAGTAGCAGAATACACCCTGGTCGGCAGGGCGAGAGGCAAGAAACTCTCGTCAGGGTTTTTGCAAGCATGGGGAGAACAACAGTTTGTTTCTTACAGATCCCTAGGGTTTGAGGCGTCCTGTTTAGCTAAGGGATGGTTTATGCTCCAGTTCGAGGATAGAGAGGCAGCTGAATGGGTGCTTGAAAGAAATTGGATCATCGGGAACATCCCGGTTCTGTTGAAAAAATGGAGCACTCTCTTTGACGCTACTAGAGAGAAAACTGACGTTTTTTTGGTCTGGGTAAGGGCCCCTGGCCTTCCTTCATTCCTTTGGACTGAAGCAGTGTTTAAAGCCATTGGAAATAGACTGGGCCTTTTCCTGGAAGCCGACATGTCATTTCTGGAGACAAGGAACAGAGCAATGGCCCGCATTCTGGTGAGCCTAAACCCTGGCAGAGATCTTGCCCAAAAAATAAATTTGCAGTACAAAGATTATGTATTTGAGCAGATTTTGGACTACGAGCACTTGCCCTTTCGATGCCATAGGTGCCATGAGTATGGGCACCTTGCCAAGGACTGTCTGTTGTCCAGGAGAAGGAGGCATTTTCAGAGGACCTCAGCTTTCAGGGAGCAGGATTTCTTTCATGCACATGTTCATCAGGAGAAGGAAGGCTCAGTGGAGCAGATAGTTGAAGAAATGGAGACTGAGGGGACTCAGAAAGAGCCATCGCCCGAAGATCCTCAGCTCCGAGAACCAGCCAAGGTTACAGATTTGCAACCTGAGGAAGCAAAGGAGGAGACCATAAGGGATTCAATCGCTAATCAAAAACCTGCCAAAGAACCTGAAAAGGGTATGTGTTCAGATCTACCTCCTTCTCCTCTTTAATTTCCAGAACATAATTCTGAATCTCTGCATAAAATGCCCTCTCTTTCTCACAACCAAAACGAAGACTTAAATGAGAACAAAGACACTTCAATGAGTGAACCTGACATTGAATCTATTTCAGCTACCATGCCTTCCCTCGATTTCAATTGTGAAGATGTTTGGCCTCCTCTTGTTCCCCCGGTACCTCACACCCCCTGCCCCTATAACCTTAGATCCTTGGGAGGAAAGCCTGGGTCGTCAGGATCAGTTGGAGGTTTAGGGCAGTTGGTCCCTCAAGGTTTCTCCAAAAATAAGAGAGGAAGAAAATCGGATTTATCTAAGGCCAAATTAAAAGCAAAATTGGATGTAGATGATGGAAAACAACACTCAATTCCTGGGGTTCTTAGAGCGGTGCAGACCTCTAAATCAGTTATCAAATGATTCTTTCTTCTTGGAATTGTAGGGGTTTGGCCAGTAAACCTAAAAAATTGGCCCTTAGAGATTGGATCCAAAACTCTAAATCTGAAATTCTTTTTCTCCAAGAGACTCTTGGAAAAGGAACTGAAGTGGAAACAATGCTAAGTGCTATCCTGCCAGGGTGGAAATTCTTAGCAGTGGATTCATCGGACCATTCTGGAGGTCTTGCAATTGGGTATAAAGAAGGGAGAATAAAGGTAATAAATCAATGGGGGACGAAGCATGTAATGGGCTTGGAGTTTATTTCCCCCGACCTCGCTCTTCCCATTTCAATTGTAAATATTTATGGCCCCTGTCAAGGAAGGGAGATATTCTGGAATGACCTGATGGCCAAATCCTTGATGAAGTCTTCTCTGTTGATTGTGGGAGGCGACCTAAATTTCTCAATAGGGAGAGCAGAGGGTTGGGGTCCATCGGCTAGGGAAGACCCCTTGTCGGATTTTTTCCTCAATCTCCTCTTCGACAACAATCTCATTGACCCCTCCCCGATCAATCTCAAGCCAACCTGGAGGAACAAAAGAGTAGGGGAGGCTTGAGTAGCTAAAATATTGGATCGTTTTCTTTTATCTGAAGATTTAATTTCAAAGGTCCCTATTCTCAGACAGTGGGTTGATGAGATAGGTAACTCTGATCATTTCCCTATTTTTTTGGATCTCTCCTTCCCCCCCCAAGCCTCCTGCTGCCTTTAAATTCAATTCCTCATTGTTACAAGATCCTTCCTTCAATAAGCTCTTCAAGGAAAATTGGATTCATCCAGATAGAAGCGCAAGAGAGGACAAAAGTTTCCTGTTTATGAAAAATCTTAAGAGATTGAAGAAAGCAACTATCTCCTGGGCAAAGGACAGGAAGGTTAAACAGAATGAAGAGCTAATCAGGATCAGGGAGGAACTGAAGAATTCGGAGAGTACTAAGGAGGATGGATATATTTCACAGGCTTCTAAGGATAGAATCCTCCATCTGGAAAAACTTCAGAACCAAATCCTCTTGGACAAGGAAGAGGGATGGAGGCTCAAGAGCAGGGCAATATGGCTAAAAGCGGGTGATGAAAACACTAGTTTTTTTCATAATTATGCCAAAGGAAGAAAATCAGCAAACACCATCTGGAGTCTTAAAGACGAAGAAGGAAGGGAGGTCAGTACTTTTTCAGGCCTCTCTGGTTTAGGACAGAGACATTTCCAGAGATTATTCTCAGATTCGGGAGAGGCCACCATAGCAGAGGTTATTAGAACTGCGCAATGCTTGACGGGTGGACCCCGTATCCATGGAGGAGGTTGAAGCTGCTATGAAAATTATGGCCAAGGATAAAAGCCCCGGGCCTGACGGGTGGACTATAGAACTCTTCCTCTTTTTCTTCGATTTAATTGGTTCTGAAATCACTGATGTAGTAGAAGAATCAAGACAGAAAGGAGAAGTCTACAACCCTTTCAATTCAACTTTTCTAGCTCTCATTCAAAAGAAGGACGATCCGCAGAATTTTGAAGACTTCAGGCCGATCTCCTTATGCAATTGTATATATAAGATCATTGCAAAGGTGATAGCTATTAGAATAGTTCCTATTCTGTCAAGAAACATCTCAATGGAACAATCTGGGTTTTTAAATGGAAGGCAAATCCACGAAGCCATTGGAGTAGCACAGGAGGTATTACACAATGTCAGACAAAAGAAAAAGAAGGGTGTGGTTCTTAAAATAGATCTCTCCAAAGCCTATGATCGAATCAATTGGATTTATCTCCGGTTGCTTCTAACTCATCTGGGCTTCAATTATTCTTTCATCAGTTGGATTATGGGTTGCATCTCCAATGTCAGTTATGCAGTTCTTATCAATGGAGTAGCTTCACCTTTTTTCAGAGGTCAAAGAGGCTTAAGGCAAGGCTGCCCTTTATCTCCTCTTCTGTTTCTTCTAGTGGCAGAAGGGTTAAGCAGGTTGATTCATAAAGCTAGAAGAGAGGAGAAGGTAAAAGGTATCGAGGTAGCAATAAATCTTTTCATCACTCATCTCCTTTTCGTTGATGACATTTTGATTTTCTCAAATGGATCGTATAATGAACTTAAGGAACTAAAATGCATATTAGATCTTTTTCTGAAAGCTACTGGCATGTAGATAAATTCCAGGAAGTCCCAGGTTTCTGTGGAAGATATTGACAGAAGGGAAAGAACCACGTTGCTTAATCTATTTCCTTTCCAATATCAACCTCTGGATTCCCCCCTCAAATATTTGGGGTTTTGGTTAAAACCGTCAGCATACAAGAAAGAGGATTGGAACTGGCTCATAGCCAAGTTAGAAGCCAGAATTTCTCATTGGAGTTTCAAGTGTCTTTCCAGAGCTGGTAGAATGACCCTCATCAAATTTGTACTGTTAGCCATTCCAGTATACTGGGTAGCCTTAACTTGGGTTCCTAAAGGAGTGTTGGAGAAAATCAGAAGGATATGTTGTAGATTCTTGTGGGCAGGCTCAAAAGAAAGTTCAGTTCTTCCCTGGGTGGCATGGGATAAGTTGGCTAGGCCAAAAGAATGGGGAGGTTGGGGGTTAAAAAGGCTCCCTGAGTTTAGTCTCTCTCTGGCAGGTAAATCAGGATGGAGATTAATCTCGTTGGAGAACTTATGGACAAGGGTGGTCAAAAGAAAATACATAGACCTAGTCTCTTTGAAAGATTGGATAAGGAGCCAGGAAAAGATAAAGAAGAATGTCTCAATCATTTGGAAAGCCACGGTGGAGGCATTCTCAGTGATTGAACAAGGGATGGCGTGGAAGATAGGAGACGGAAGACAAATAAGGATTGGCAGGGATCCCTGGGTGGGTTGTAATGAGGCCTTTGCCTTATCCATAGGCTTACTCAGACATTTAGGAAGTAAGGGCATTTTAACTTTAAATCAGGTGGAGAAAACATGCCATTCTACTATATGGGGACAGGCTTGGAAAAATGATGAAGATCTAGGAATAAACATCAGGTGGAAGAACGAATGGTGCTCTTTCATTCAAGAACTCCATCGCTCCAATGTCAGGCTTAAAAATGAACCAGACTTGCTGATCTAGGCTCAGGGGGAAACAGGTGAATACTCCCCAAAAGACAGGTATAGTTTCTTAATGCAAAAGAAAGGTTGGGGAAACCCAGAATGGTGGTCAAAACACATTTGGAAGTTAAAATGCCCAGCAAAGGCCAGGATCTTCTTTTGGTGTATGCTAAAAAGGAAAGTTCCAACTTGGGACATTTTGCGAGCTAGATACTTGTTTGGGCCAGGGAGGTGCCCCTTGTGTAAGATAGAAGAGGAATCAATAAGTCATCTCTTTATATCCTGTGCAGAATCAAAAAAGATCTGGGGGGAGTTAATCAGACTGCTCAACATTAAGGCGCAGTGGGGGATTGAACCCTTGGAAGAAGCTTGGAGTAGATGGTGGTAGAACTACTCGGAGGGGAACATGAGAAACCTCCCTCTTATCTTCTTTTGGGGGGTGTGGATAGCGAGGAATAAAAGTCTGTTTCAAGACAAAGATACTCCAACATTTGTCACGGATATTAATTGTGCAGCCATTTACTCTGCCATCCATATCCCTTAAGCAAAAAATCCCCACTCACATCACAAGCCTGTTATTATCCAGGAGGGCATGCCCTGGGCTTTTTTCGACGGAGCATCTCAAAATAACAAGGCCGGTGCAGGATTGTGCATTCATCTGAATCCTGATCACTCTCTAAAAGCATCTGTAGGTCTAGGTTCTGGCACAAACAAATTTGCTGAGCTATCCGCCTTGCGCCTTCTTCTTTGCTGGCTTCTTCAAAGAAACATCTTCACAATTCAAATTTTCGGAGACTCTTTGAATGTCATAAACTAGGTTAATGGGAGTGCTATATGTCAAAATCAAATTCTGAAGATCATTTTAGAAGAAATATTGCATTTAAAGTCATCATTTAACAGTTTTATCATCAGCCATGTCTACAGGGATAAACACGAGGAAGCAGACCAACTTTCTAAGACTGGTTTACAGCAAGCTCTGGGAAGCTGGTCAATAGTTGAATTAAGATAGGGGCAATCCTTTACCTCTGTTCAGCCTCCTTTTGCTCCTCCATAGTGATCGCGGCTCTACATTTCTTTTTGTTCTGGCTCATGGGCACCACTATTTATACTTCCAGCATCTTTTTCAGTTATATTTCGAGTATTGCAATCAGAAAACTCTCTTTATACTTTTCATAACAACATGATTTTGTGAACTTACAGCCATGTAAGGGGTTTTTTTCCTTCTCTGAAGGAGACCCTAAAATATTTCTTGTTAACTGATCTAATCCTCCTGAAGGGAGGAAGACATGATAGTTATTATCAGACTTCTATTTCAGCAGTATAGGATATGTTTCAAACTTCTCAATCAGTCAAGAAAGACTGAGATTTTTTGTATTTTTAAAGAATGACAAATCAGCAAGCATCTGAATCATCAGAAATTCTAAAAGCATATGCAATGTAACTTTTTATTTTCTTAATAAAAAGTTCGCTTTTTTTCTTCGGAAAAAAAAAGGTTCTAAACTGCTCATGAAATTTTCTAAATTACAAACCTAGTAGCTACTCAACTGATCTACAGAAGTAAATTCAAGACCGAGAACAAAAATCATTAACATACATCAATATTTAACACACATACACAAATATTCCTCCAGGGGAAAGAAACACCTCAAAACCCCTTACTACCTGTATTGCATTAATCAAAGAATCTAGATGAATACAATATGCTATGCTCAAGATGAGCTCAACTTTCACCTGTATCTTTATCCTCTTCTCTACTTACCGAATGATCTGAACTGGAGCAGATTAGTAATTCTATGCTAATTCCCCATTCAGAAATAAACCTAATATGCTTATCATTTTCTTTTCAAGTGCTTAAGGATTCAAAAACTTTTGCAATTAATAGATTCCCATGAGGGTTTCCTATGTAAATGTTATAAATAATTTAACATAAAAACATATGCTGAACAACAGCAATATAACAACCATGAACATCAAAATATAACATACAACAAGCAAATGTTAAAGGAGTTCACCCCTCTTGGGCTACATCTCCTTGGTCCAGCTTCCAATGGCTTGGGCCTCTCTATTATGCTCAAATTACATCAAAAGTGTGTTTTCAATGCTCAAATGCCTCTGAAACCTGCCTGAAAGAGTTCAAAATACTCCAAGCTACTAGGATTGACTATTTTTGCATCAAATTTGGATAAGAACTACAGGATCTATGATTTCTCCTAGTTCTCCCACTATTCGTTCCGTAAAATGCTCCAAAACTGGTAGAAAACTACAAATTAGCCCCAAAATCCACTAACCAAGCAATAATTTTGCCCTACCCAAGCCATACTCTATCAGCCTTATCATAGATCGCAATCAGTGGGTTCAAGTAGGCAGAATGTCTTGTTTACCCAGCAAAATGTTTCGATTACGATATCATGGACCCACCGAAGTTTTAAACTATGGCATATAATGTTATCACGTCCGGGGTCTTTTGCATTCAGGACTTAAATTGCATTGGGGCCGATTCTTATTACTTTTGTGATTGTGATATGAGATCGCATCGCTAACCTTATCGGGGTCAGGGCTGATACCTGTTCTCTGTTCCCTTTCACCGATTTCGATTACGATTTGTTCGCATCACAACCCAACCTACCAAGGTCTAATTTGAAACACCTTTTCTGCCTACCACTACGATATGCGATTTGCGAGTGCCAATGGTGGGCTACCACTTGGAGGCTCCTTATTCGCTGAATACTTGTCACATCATCCCAATCCTACCATATAGGCAAGTCAAATCGAAACTTTTACTTTCTCTAACTTCTGCATATGAACTCGGATTTGAGTTTCCTTCACACGTTGGATTCAGAATGATGAGCTCTTAAATATGAAGCTGAGTTTGAAAATATTATGACACTTTGATTTTTGAGCATAATTCTGAGCCCCTGATCACTCCTCACTAGAAGCCTTTTGGACCCCAAAAGGATCACTTTCAGTTATTAAACAGATTAGGGTATTGTTCCCTCACCTTCCCCACTTCAATCCATTTGGCCTTTGATGGATGTGTAACTTTGAGACCGACCCGATGATAATTAGTATTTCCTCTTTTAGTTGTCCTTGTCCTTCTGTCAAGTATAGTGTCTTGTTGAAGCATATCAAGGTATTCTAGAGAAAAGTATTCAATAGATGGAATTTGAAAATTCTCTCCTTGATCTTCAATCAAAGGAGTTTCATAAAATCTCAAATTTTCAAAATTAACAATGGAATATATTTTCATATATGAAGGCAAATCGAGCCTGAAGCATTATTACCAATAATTTCCAGAATTTTAAATGGACCATAATGAATTGGTTTCAACATTTTACCTTCACCTTGAAGCCTTTCCTTGCTAATGTATAGCCAAAATTCATCACCTACTTGAAACTCATGATCCACGTGATGCTTATCATGCCTTGCCTTGACTCTTTTCTAGTTGTTATTGAATTGTTTGGTGAATCAGCTAAATTCGCTAAATGAATTTATTTTCCCTATCTATGTCACTATGTCCATCTATAGCTACATCTTTCTCAAAGATGAAATCCAAAGGCGATTTAGGCAAATAACCAAGACATTCCTTAGAAGGTGAAGTTAGAGTAGAAGAGTGTTTTTCTTAGTTGTAATCATGTTGAATATAATGTAACTGTTCATCCCACAACTTAGGATGTTTGCTGCAGTATCCTCTTAGTAAATGAATTATTGTCCTATTTACCACTTCAGTTTGACCATCTATTTGTGGATGGAAGGTTGTACATTTCTTCAACTTGGTGTCCATCAAGCTCCATAAACTTGACCAAAAATTCCCAACAAATCGAGAATCACAATCACTTACAATAGAAGTAGGCAATCCAAAATGAACCATACATTTTGAAAGAAAAGTTGAGTTGATTGTTTAGTTGTAATTTTATTTTTACAAGGCATTAATATGCACATCTTTCTAAACCTATCCACAACTACATACAAATAATCATGACCTTTCCTTAACAAAAGAATACATCCTACAAAATCCATAGAAACACTTTCCCATGGTCTTGAAGGCACTGGAAGTGGTGTGTACAATCCTAATTTCCTATTACTAGGCTTACTAGCTGCACACAATGAAAAACCTCTTATAAAATGCAACACACTTTCAAGCATACAAGGTTAATAAAAATACCTCTGAAGGTTTGCCACTGCTTTACTTACACTGAAATATCTAGCAATAAGAGAAGTGTGCGCTTCCCTTGTGACATTTACTCTCTCTCCCTGTGGAACACAGAGTTTTCCCAAATGATACAATATATTATCATGTACATGGTAGTCTAATTCCTCAACTTGGTAGCCTTGACTCAAGTTTAAATGTACCTCTTGAAATTTAGCATCATGTGCGTATTGTTCAACATAACTTTCAGGCAAAACGGAATTATTCTCAAGTAAAATGGATACATTTACAATTGGTCTAGAAAGAATATCAACAACTCTGTTATATATACCTTTCTTGGACCTGATTACTAAGTGGAATTACTGTAAAAATCTCATCCAATGGAAGTGCCTTGATTTCTGCAATGTGGTTTGAGACTGTAGATATTGCAGAGGCTAATGATCGATGTGAATAATGGTTTCTTTTCCCATTAAATAATGCTTCCATTTCTTCACACTTTGTACCAATGCATAAATCTCTTTATCATACGTAGGATAGTTTATAACAACATCATTAAAAATCTCATAATGAAATGAAATGGGCTTACCATGCTGTAAAAGAATGCGTAGTCACTTGCATTTACCTATATTTCAAAGGGTTGTTTCAAATCCAGTAATGCCAAAACTAGGATTGAAATTATCTTTTGTTTTAAAGCATCAAATGATTTTTTTTGTTTTCCTCCCCACTAGAAGACAACCTTCACGTTGGTCAATGCATGTAGTGGAGCTACTATGGAGGAGAAATTGGAAATCAACTTCCTCCGATACTATGCTACTCCTAGAAAACTCCTTGATTTTGTAACTGATTTGGATACTGGCCAATTCACAATGACCAAAACTTTAGAGGGATCAATCTTCAACTCACCTCCTCCAACTATGTGGCCCAAATACACTAAGGAGGTTTTCCCGAATTCACATTCAGACATCTTTAGAAAAAAATATTCTTTTCTCATGATATCCAAGACTTTCCTAACATGCTTGACATGCTCTTCTCTTGATTTGTTGAATATGAAAATATCATCTAAATAGGCAATTACAAACTCATCAAGAAATTATCTTAAAACATCAGTCATAACTCTCATGAATGTAGTTGGATCATTACAAAGACTGAAAGGCATAACAAGCCACTCAAACATTCTTGTTTGGTTTTAAAAGCAATCTTCCATATGTCCTCCTTAGTTATTCTATCTTGATGATATCCACTTCTCAAATCTAATTTAGTAAAATAATTTTCATTTTTCAACTGATCTAGCAAATCATCTATTATGTGTAGTGGGTATCGATGCTTTATTGTGATCTTATTAAAAGCTCGATAATCTACACACATGTGCAAGGTTCCATCTTTCTTGGGTAGCAATACAATTGGTGAACCACATGGCGAAGTAGAAGGATGAATTACTCCTTTATCTAACTATTCCTGGACTTGTTTTTTAATTTATAAACTTTCCATAATTGAAATTCAATACATACCAATGTTTGGGAGTGTACAGTCCTATTGTAGCTGGATTTCATGTCAATTTCCTCTGTTTGGTGGCAGCCCCTTTGGTTACTGAAACATGTCCCCATATTTATTGAACACATCAACCAATTCACCTTTTAATTTCACATCATAGCCTACAAAATATTCTTGCTCCATGTCATTCTTCTGTTTGATCATGAGAAGCACGAGACTCGTGTTGGAATTAACTAGACGTTTCATTTCACCTGCGCTTGCCAAAGACAGGCTAAGATTTCTGCAATGAGCTCTCACAATGTACTCCACTCCATATTTGAAAAAATGGTATTTGTTCTCAAATCTGTGGAAAACACCCTTCCTGTCATACAAATATGAACTTCCCAACACAATTCCTGAGATATCCAATGGCACAATGTCGAATTCAACTTCATCAATGAAATTGACGGTGATTATAAATCTAAAAACGCATTTTTGTGTGACCTGCAAATTGGCATCCTTGGTTATCCAACCCAGTGGATATGGTTTATGATTAAGCACGGTTTCCAAATTCAATTTCTTGACTAAATCCCTAGAAATTAAGTTAGCCTGAGATCCACTATCAAACAACGTATCGATTTTTGTATGCTTGGAAATAACTCGAATATGTAACAGCTCGATTTGGTTTTCCTCATTTGAAATGTTGTGAGAGTTATTTGTTGCACTGGTACTTGCTATGAATTCCTCTCTACTGATCTCTTTGCTTGCTTTTGCCACGACTTTTCCATTGATAACTGTGGCTGTGAATTTTGTTTCATCCCTTGAGTCTGAACCCAAGCCTTGTTGTGCAGCATCCTTGGTCTTATATTTCCCTTTATTGTTGAATTTCTTCAGTCGTAATTATGGATGAAGCTTCCAACAATGTGCTTCATCATGTCCTTCCTTGGAACAATTCTTGCACATGGGTCTCTCCCATTCTTTCTTAACAGAAGAATCTTTCTTTTGCTTTCCTTTAAACTTCTTCCCTTTTTCAACACTCTGGAATGGCCTCTTCTTACCTTCTTCCTATGTATTTTTCCCTATTGCTTCGAGGTGTGTAGCTTGAACACATACCTCATCAAGATTCATGGGACTCAACATAAGAATGGTATGTCGAAGATAGCTATGAAATCTTCCTATGTATTTCATCAAGGTATCTTGTGATTGTAAGTCTACTCCTAGCGTAAGAGCTATTTTCTTAAACTCTTGAGTATCCTCTTGCACATTTTGACCTTTCAAGTGTGTGAAAATTTGCCAATTCATAATGTATTTTTGCATATGAGCTAAAGGGTGGAACTCTCTTTTTATAGCAACAATGAAATCAGACCAAGTAATAGAGATCTTAACCATGTTTCTTGATCTCTTCTTGAGTCCTTCCTTCCCACCATGCAAGTGTTGCACCCTCCATTATCAATGAAGCCAAATAAATCTTAATATCATCCTCTTGAAGGTTTTGAATTCTACAATAAACCTCCAACTAACGAATCCAGTTATCCATATTCTCTGCATTAACTTCACCATTGTACATAGGCAACTCGAATTTAACATCAAGCTTCAGAAAATGTGATTTACCAACCCCTTTTGAAGAATGATGATGAGTATGAGTAACGATGGTATTGGTGGAAGAGTTTGAATATTATTTTGAAGAAGAACATGAATAATATGGTGGATATGGTGGAGGTTTGCCTCCATTCCCATTACCTCCTTTTCCATTACCTCCTCCTGAAGAACCCTCTCCATTGGGAAGCTTGGAGCTTTCTCGTTGTAGTCTACTATTCCTCCCTTCATAGAGGCACTTAACCATCTCTGTCATATCAAAGAAAGCCTTTCTAAAGGTCTTCTTATCTTCTGTAATGATAGGTTCTCCTTTATGAGACATGGTCTCTAAAGACTCAACTACAACTTGAGGTTGTACTAGTTTTGGAATCTTAATAGAAACTTTTGCAACCTGAGTCTGAATTGGTGTAGAATACTTTGGAAACATGTTGTGACCTCAGTGTTCTACTACTGAAACATGGGGGATAACCACCTGGTCCAGACCTTATGACAACTTTTCCATTTAAAGTGGTGGCTCCGACTAGGGATAATGGGACCAGTTTCCCAGTGTGTGTTTTAATATGAGAGTGGGTGGTTTATGAGTCCCTTGTGATATAATAATGATAATCTAAGCGATCTATTCTAAAATGCAATTCCTCTAACTAACGTATTCTAATATAAACCCAGGTGTTCTTGTGTGATATGTGATCTACAAGGATATCTATTTAGAATGTGATAATAAATATTGAACACAACTAAACAGAGATGATAATGTAGAAGATAATTCCATTGACTAAATAGTTAGTCAAAGGAATTTATAAAATATATTGCATATATGATGAGTTATATATGAAAATCACAATTTCAGCTAGGCATCATACAAAAGTGAAATTAACGCTTAACAGAAATAATAAATCTCACATATAATCCATGAAAGTAATGTTTTGCCACTAATGAAATGTAAAAAGAATCAATCATACATGATAATAGTACCATATGTGTGAAGTCCTGCTCATTTGACAAATGACATAAATCAACTTATTTCTTCAAATCAAATTGTCTCCTAAGAATACAAAAGTGCATCAACAAAGGAAAGTAGTCTGATATCTAAAAGAAATGATCATGTTCCATCATTTCGCCAAAGCATTCACAAACTTACAATAGTGCATTCTTTGCAAATGTTTTTGATAAACTTTTGGACCCTTCTCTAAATGCATGAGAAGGGTATAAATACTACTCTAACTAAAAGTGAAAAAATAGATTATACAAAATTTGATGAGGTTTCAAACAACCTTCCTCCTAAGTAGGTAACTAGCTCCAAAAATAAACAGAGCCTAAATAAATGAAACTAAGAGGATGACTTTTTCTCCACCAGCTTTTCCTTTAAGCCGCAAATATCGGTCATCAGTTGAATTTGAGGAGGTGGCCCAAAATGAGTCCTAAGCTATCCGGTGAAGATCGCACAAGTGAGCGGTGGCAACATCCTTCAAGTCATGTGAAGGGAATAGTTGAGAGTCATAATCTGGCTATGTGGCTTAACCAGATACTGTCAATACGACTCCTAGTTGGTCGTAGTCAGTTTCACAATTGCCTCTCTCTGAATCCCTGCCTTCTCTTTCCAGTCTTTATATAGAGCAGTTAAATCAGACATTTATTTCATATTGCCTTCCTTGATGAGATTGGTGGTGAACATGATGTGGTTCACTGCTCTGACAATGTTCTTTGATACTCCTGCTACCCTTGCAACTACTAGTTCAACCTGTTTGATTCTGGCATCCCAATTTGTAAAGAGAATGTCCTTATGAGTTTCTTCAATCTCGGGTAGATTGGCCTTCTTTCCATCTTCTGTTTCTTGCCACTCAATGAACTCAGAGATTCTGGTGTTTAAATCATTAAAATTTGTTCTCTGGTCGATTGCCTTATCTGTCAGTTGGTCACCAGTAGTCAAATAGGGAGTAATATGCGACATCTTTTGGTAGAAATATTCTTATTGTCTCACCAGAAGGCAATTTAATTCCAAGGCCTCTTTGATGAACTCCTCAGTAGTGGGAATGTCCTTGTATCTTTCCATGGATTGCTGCATTTCCTAGAGTTGCATGTTTTTTGCCGACATATCGGCCTCATGGATAATTTTCAAGACCTCCATGTCTTGCTGCAATTGCTTTAGTGGCTCCACTACCTATTTGTTTTCGCTTGCTTTCTCTGCTCGAGTTATTGTTTGAGCTGTGCAATTCTCTCCTCTTTCTTCCTTAGCAGAGTAGAGACCTCAATAGCATTTTCCATAGTGGATGATGCGTATGCTCCCTTGAACTGTGATAATCTAGTCAAGTTCTCAATGAGACTGAAAGGAATGTCCTTCCAGACCACATCCATGGGCTCGTTCCCAGGTGGGAATTCAGGTGCATATACCCTTCTCCTTTTCCTATGCCTTCTAATTGCATCCTTGTGGAGAGAGCTATAGAACACATCCAGTGGAGGTATTTCAGTCACTCTGAGAAAAATATATGATGTGGGTAGAGCAAGGATGATTTTAGTATGTTGGGACATTGTTGTTTGTTCCTCCATACGTGTAGATTGTTTTTTTGTTTAGAATTTTTTGGCGAAATCACATAAATTGATCATTTGTCGACGCGTTTTGAACCAACCAGTGTGGTTCATCGTCAGGACAAGTTGAAGATACAGATCCAGTATAGCGCAGACTTGAGCTCTGTATCCTTTTGAACATGTGAAGGAGTTTTGAATTCCTTTGTTTCTTGGACATTTGAGGCTTTGAGAGTGCCTTGAAATTTCTTATTAAATTGATCTCACTCCTGCTCCAAACTACTGCCTTTGGTTTCTAAACCGATTTCCATAGTTGGGGTGCTTATCACTTGCTTCTCAACTGACTTTCTGCTTGGACTTAGTTTCTTTTTTCGCATCTTGGGACTTCCCTGTATCTGGTGTCTTCTCAGTCTTTACCTGAGAGTCTATTTGAGAGCTAGGGCCTCCACTGACAATAGTGATGCTTGGATTAGTCTTTTCCTCAGGTTTCAATAAATGCATTGGGATCACCCAGAGCCTCTCCTCTCTGAATTCCTGAAATATTTGAAAATCTTCAGGTTTCAAATTTTCCTTTGCCCATTTGAACTCTTGTTCGAAGGATATGGCTGACTGTAACAAATCCTCAAAATGATTATTATCATGATTGTATGGTTTGAGTTTAACTCTAGTAGTGACACTGTATGCCACTTTATTTGGATCAAGTTGCCTCATGGGCAACGTATGAAGCCTGACGACTTCCATATGTGTTGATTCCTTAGTGGCATGAACAAAATTGGCTAAAGCAAAAATACCACATTTGACAGGGAAAATGGGCCATAATTAATTCTTGCAATCTTTTAGAACTTTTGCCAGACCGTTTCCTATAGTTTGTTAGGCAATCTCTCTCGCTAATAACTTATCAAAAACATATAGAGTAAGGACGTGTGGATTAGATGTGCTACCAAAAACCCTAATATATGTGAACCATTCTTCAATAAAATACTTGCCAACAATAAGAAGGTCTGTTGCAGCTTCTTGGGAGAACCTAAGGGCTTTTTTATTGAAAATCATTTGATGTAGGGCAACATAACAACATGGAATATCTTATAGAGGTGAGGTATGTAATGTGACTCCCATATTTGTTTATGACTGAGATGGATCTGGTAAGGATCTTGTAAGGTCCATTTCCAACCCATAGTTGGAAATGTTGTGCAAAAACAGATAGCATCCATAATGTAGGCACTAAAATAGAAGGGAGGGAGGTTATCTGAGAAGGAGGATTTCCTCTGTCGATATTCAGTAATAGTGGTGGCTAGGTTGTTAGATAGGATGGAATGCAAATTCATGATATGGGAATTAACACAAGCATCAATCAAAGGAATCCATTCAATTGAAAACTTAGTATTATTGGGTAGACCATACAATCTACATAACATGGCTACTGCACAGTTGTAGGGGTTCACCAAAGAAGCTATAACATACATACCCAATTTGTCATACTTGAATTTGTTGTCCAACACCCTCCAACCCTGAATTAGCTTGAAGGGGTCTAGATTCTTCTTTGCTAATTTAGCCACAAATGTACCATCGTAGATACCTTAGGGATCAGGTATGTGGTACATTTTCTTCAAATCCTCTTCTTTGAACGACCTAATGAGCTCCATCTTTGAATTCTTGAACTACCTATCTTCAATTATAAGGTTTTCAATCACCCACCTGATCATATTTGTTTAGGGGAGGATTTTAGCCCTTGCTCCTATCCTAGGAAGGAATGAACAGGAAGCATCTTTACATTGGAGTTTTGAAGGCATTTTGGAATTAGTTGTTGCTCTCGTAACAGTGATTTTAGGATGCTCGTCCTCCAACCTATTGTAGATTACTTCCCAAGTTGTTGCGCCTTTGGAAGTGTCAAAAATTGTATCAGCAAAGATAGGAGCCATCTCTGTAAACTCGGCTTCAACAATGGTTTGTTTGCTCTGTTTCTGCATCACCTTTCTAAGGGACATGTCTTTTGTCACTTTCCTGAGATAGACAATATATATCAGCGTAGACGATATCTAGCATTTAAGATTGAAAACTTTTGTGAAAGGACTTTGGATTTTGAGAAATATTTTAATGAGATACTCGATTATAACTACCCATAACAAGGAAAATGATTATACTTCCTCAAGCCGCCAAATATTTAATAACCTGTCAATTCGTTTGTTTTAGCATTTAAAACATAATTATTCCACATGTTTTTCCAGACTTAATTGCACATCGCAGTCTTAAAAAGGATACAATATAGCGTTATCGGATATTTTAAGTGAAATGCGATTGCGAGATCGCAATATCGCATTTCTCAAATCGTTTGTGGTTGATCTAATGCCATGGTCAAGTTTTTTGCGAACTATGCGAAGTGCGAAATGTGATTGCGAAATGACTAGGTGATGTTATTGCAATGGGAGGCCTCATCGCATATCGCACTTTTGTAATGTTTTTTAACATAGTCATGTGGAAAAGTGCAATTTTCTGATTGCGATATGGATTTCATCCTTAGTTAGTTTTGTAAGGTTTTGCTAGGAATTTTCGAAGAGTTAGGGTTTTATTATCCTAAGCATAAAAATTTTAAAGGGTTCCTATTTACACTTCTAAGCCTAACTATTGTCATTTATAAATGGGGGGTTGTTTCGTAGTACAAAAATTGGCGATTCACTTGAGAGAACCAGTTATCTCTGAGTAGTTTTTCTGAAATTTCTAAAAAATTTCAAAGTAATTAGGGTTATAAGAATAATGATTACATGAGTTATAAGGTAAACAACATGCCTCTAGAATCATCATTACTTGCTCAACTTATTTACTTAATTACTTTACCCTTGTAGTGATAGAAGTATAAAGATTTGCATCACCCAATAAAGTTTAAAGAAATATAATAGGTGTCTTTTGCAAATCAGTTTTTTGTAGTTTACTCATTTATCACAGATAGAGTGTTTGCTGCTAGCAGGCATTAATAACCTCAACAAGGTTATATTTCAACCAACAATGATTCATTATCCCATTTGTATGAATTTTCAAATTTCAAAATGATATTCACTTGGATTGAATATCACTTGGAACTTGTCCTCTTTTTCCTTTTTTGAATGTAATTTTTCTCTTTTTGGTTTCTTAAAAGACATTGTCTAGGCATGGTAACCTACTAATGACAATGCCATTCACTAGTTGTAACTAAATTGAACAAGCTGGCTCTTGATGAGATCCTGTGTCTTCTAATTGAGGAGAACATTAGTGATTACCATGTTTGGTATGCAGTATTGGTAATATCAGTTTAATCACTTCCCTATGAACATGGTAAGCAAGCTCGTAATGAGACTTTTTATCCTTTTTTTTTTAGAATTACACTCTGAAAAAGGAAATCTTAACAAATGGGGTGGATCATTGACTCTTTTGAGAGTTTTGGGTGATAATGATAGAGTTTTTAAGATGTTGATATGCAAAATTCTTTACTAGGTTAAAGATTCTTTTCTTGACTGATAACAAAACCTTCATATTCTATAAAGATAAGAGTTTGTTTGTAAAATAAATGTTTTAAGCAAGATCAGGTTTTTCCAAAGAAATCGAGTTTACTTTAGCACTCAAATGTGCTAATTATTCCTTTCAACTCTTACTTTCTTATAAAAGTGAAAAAATAGAGATGTTACCAAAGATTTTATTTTGAAAAGCCAAAAGTAAATACTATTTGACCATTATTTTCCTAGAAATCAATATGTTACAAAAATGGAAGAGAATATATCTTAGGAGAAGTATTTTTTCAAAATTTTCCCATTGATGGGCAAAGAATTCTTTCTACCTGACAAGTCTTGTAAAAGAAATGTTGATTGTCCAATTTTTTCAATGATTTGAAAATGGCCAAGCCACAGTCTTTGGAATTTCGTATGTCTACCCTTTTCCTCGTGTGCTTTGTCCCATTTTAGAACTAAGTCACCTACTTCAAGAATTTTATGATTGGCAGAAGTTGTATGAAAAGAAGCTTTGACTAATTGTTGATGATGGAAGTGGGTTGCTTTAGCCTTTTCCCTTTCTTCTTCAAGCTTGAGGATTTGAAATTGTCTGGCCTAGAGAGAAGATGAAGGGTTTTCATCAATAAATTTCACTAGGGAAAGAGATGGGATTGCTACGTTTGTGGGAAGAGCAACTTCTTTTCCATAAACTAAACCAAAAGGAGAAGAACCAATAAAAACTTTCTGAGTAATCTTGTGTGCCCATAGAGAAAATGTTAATGCTTTATGCCAATTCATGTGATTTTGATCAATAGTTCTTTTGATAATTGGCTAAATATTTCAACTTGAAACCTCGTTTAAGAGAAAATTCTACCATTGTATTTCCAAAAAAGTAAGATGCATTGTCAAACATTAAAGCTGAGGGTAAGCCAAACCTGGTAATTATGTTTTGATTGATGAAGTATGTGTATTTTTCTATATTAGCTATCTTCAATGGGACAACTTCTACCCACCTAGTAAAGTAATCAGTAGTTGTAAGGATGTACCTGTGTTGTTTGGAAGAGTTGGGAATAATCTCACCAATTATGTCTAATCCCCATTGTTCGAATGGTTGTTGGATGTTAACTGGTTGTAAACAGAATGTTGGCCTTCTTTCTCTTCCAGCTGTGGTTTGACAAGTTTTTGACTTCCTTGCATATTCGTGTGCATCTTTAAATATTGTTGGCCAATAATACCCTGCATGTAGGATTTTGTGGGCCATGGTATTTCCTCGAAAATGTCCTCCAGCTGGTCCATTATGTAATTCTTGCATGACCTATTCGACTTCATGCTTCTCTAGGCATCTCAGCAATACTGAATCATAATTCTTCCTAAAAAATACATCATTAACTATCTCATATTGATTTGATTCTAATCTTAAAGCTCACTTTGTTTTATAATTAAGGTGCATACGAGCATATCTATTTTTTAGATAAAATTTCAAATTAGTATATTGAGATTGGGTCTCATTGAGGATTACCTCTGATATTTGAACTTCATTATCTTGATCTTCTTCTGATGGTAACTGGGAAGCTCTTGTTAACATCCTGCAAAAACTCTAGCCCCTGACAATTTTAGCTGGTCGGATTTCTACATCATATTCTTGGAGTGCAGTTACCCAATTAGCTCTTTTCTCCCCTACTTCTCTTTGGATCAATAGTTGTCTTACCACAGGGTAGGGTACAATTATCTTTGTATGGGTTTTAAGAAGAAAAGGTCTGAAATGTTTCAGAGTTTTAAAAGCAACAAATGCTTGTTTCTCCACAGTTGAATAATTTAATCCTGCGCCTTGTAAGTTAGAACTTAAAAAGGAGATAGGTGCCTCAATATTTTCATCGTTCAGCTGTGTCAGAACTGCTACATATGATGTATCAAATGAGAAAGTATAAAATACAACATGTTTGAGAAATTTTGTGGTTGTCAATGAGGGAGCATTAATAATATCTTTTTCTATAAACTCGAATGACTCTCTTTCATCCTTGTTCCATCTAAAGACTACATTTTTTCTTATCATCGCTTGAAGAGGTAGAAAAATTTGTGAAAAATCTAGGACAAATAATTTTACAAAATTTATTTGGCTTAGGAATGATTGCATGCTTTTCATGTTTTGTGGGATGGGAATTTTTTCAATCTCTTGGACTCTAACAGGATCAATGTAAATTCCTTTCTTGGATACTATAAACCCAAGGAGTTTGCCTTCTGGTAAAGAAAAGTAAGATTTCTTGGGATTTAAGGAAATGTTGTATTTCTTACATCTTTCAAAAATGTGTTTTAGGTCAACTAAATGATTGATCCTATCCTTGGAATATACTGTGATGTCATCCAAGTAAATAATCACCGACTTAATGATCAAACCTTTGAAAGAAATGTCCATAGCACGTTGAAATGTGGCACCCGCGTTAATGAGTCCGAAAGGCATTTTCTCATAGGCATATGTTCCCCACTTGGTCCTGAATGTTGTCTTTAATCTGTCATCTGGATGGACAAGTACTTGATTATATCCTGAGAATCCATCTAGAAAGGACATTAATTGAGAACCTGCTACTGATTGTAAAATCTGTTCCATGGTGGGCAAGGGAAAATTATCTTTGTGGCAAGCTTGATTCAAGTTTCTAAAATCAATAAAAATCCTAATATCTCCATTCTTTTTACTTACGGGTACCATATTTGATACCCATTTCGAATGTCTAATAGGGAAGATTATTTTGGCTTTCATAAGCTTGTTCAATTCAGATTTGATTTGACTTTCAAGGTTTGTTATAGAAATTTTTGGGCACTTCAACCCCAATCATAAATGTCCATAAACTGAGGGCTCCTAAGTCCCTAAAAGTGTTGCTTCACTGCCTAAAGGAACAAGGTCAGCTGATTACATCATCTCCCAGAAGTTCTCCACTAAAAACTGCTCATAAATGGTCAAAACTGGACCATACTGAAAACCCTGTGCAGAGGGTGTGATGCATATCACCTGCCCAGTGTACAAGGTGCGATGCATAATGAATTGCTCCTCTGTAGGGTGTGATGGTCGGGAATGGACAAATGACAAGGACAAAATGCGAGGTGGAAGATCATGGAATCTTCCAGAAGCTTCCCCTCTGACACTTGCCTCTCCATTTTTGACCAGGGATGAGTAAGAGATCATCATTCTCAAAGTGGAAGCAGGAACTATCAGAGAGAAGACACTAATCAAGATCCCAAAAGATGACTCACCTCTCTGTAATCATCTATATATGGATCCCTCATCACAGAAGATCCAGAGGCTGGAATTTTGCATCTTATAGAGAAGTGTTGTTGGTTTTCTGGTGTACATTCATAGTGTTGGGTGATCTAAGATTTGCTTGAGGTGAAGAAGGGCTTTCTAGCTGGAGGATGATGCTGGGTCAGAACATATGGTTGTAATCCTCTTGCTGCTTTTCATCTTAATAAAGCTATTCTAGTTTTCCTCCATATTCTTGTGCACTTGTTTATATATGCATGTATATGGTTAACACACATCTGGTCCTGTGTTATTTATGAATATAGATTTTTGTTTCTTCTATAGTAGTATGTTGCTGTGATTCCATAGGTGCTCTTTGAAGCTGGGCAGATGAAGAAGAAGCGGCAACGCTCTATCAAGAAGGAGAGGAAATCAAGTGCAAGACTAAGGTTGGTCTTCTTGGTCTCCTTCTTGTCTATTTTCATAAAGGAATACGAAAGTAGAATTTACTTGTTTGTTTCTAAGATAGCCACCCATCTTAGTGGGAATAGCATCATCCGAGTCGACACTATTCCCGGTAACAAAATGGCGACTCTGCTGGGGACCGACTAGATTGTTTGTTAGCCTATCTATCTTTATTTCTTTTATAAACTTATAGACAGAGCCTGAAGTCAAGCCAGCTAGCCTTCGAACTGCATTTGTTATACAAATGCAAAGTAGATCAATGTTGCTTCAGTCTATCTCCGGGTTATGTTTATGAATTAAACAATCAATCTGCAAACAATCTAATTGCCCTAAGTGGTGGCTCTAGTAACCTCTTTAGATCACCCCTGTGTTTTACATACACTGAACATTACTTACTCGGCCTAAATCCCTAAACTGGATTGCAAACTGTGAGTGAAAACTTGTTTAAAGTCTCGCAATGGTACCATCGCACCCTGCCTTCAAGGCAGACTGTATGCGTCGCACTTCCCGAGTGCAGTAGGTGCGTTGCATACTGGTTTCACTGTGTAATACGTGCGATGGTGAGGGAAGGTTAACTTTACCTTTAGACTGTGGTTTTTTCTCACTGTTTTCACTCCTATTCAGGAATTTCGCTGTTTGTAGTCAATGTATTTCTGTGAAAACCCCCTTCTCTTGCAATATTCCGCCTCCTTAGTGCAAAGAACTGTAAGTGTTTTTATGTATTGTGCATCATTTTCAGTTCTCTTTTGCAAAAAGTAGCATAGTTGAACTGTTGTTTCTGGATCTAAAAGTGTCGTAGCTGTCATTTTCAGTTTTAGAAGACAATCCCATTGTTCTTGATAGTTGATTATATAGTTACTATTGCATATGAATTGAATTAGTAGTTTTTAAAGTGTCGAAAAGCAATTTTCATTTCGAAATTGCAAAGTGTCTCTCCTACTTTCACTTCATTTTGAAAAGAAATTTGTTGAGTATTGTCGCTTTAAAAGTAATTCAGATTTTCACATAGCTTTCTTATCATCGTTCATACATTAAGAAGGCTGAAAACAAATACATGCATGTGCATTTGCATTTCAACTGCTTGGTTTGATTTAGGACAGTGCATTTAGCGCGTGCTCTGTGCTCTTTGCAGAAATATTCTTAACTTTCTTTCCTTAGTAGCTAGGATTTTCATTGCCGAAAGAAGATTAAATGTTTGTTTATCATCTTAGACTGCATTTTAGGAATTATATACACATCACATGGTGAACCTGAAAGGAAAATTGTTAAGAAAGATCAACTTAAAATAAATTTAATGAATCTAACAACGCTTTGGAACTTAATGCACAACATCTAGAGGTCTAGGCTAGAGACGTATTCCAGCGTCGTAAAACCTTGTAACTATTGTTTTCAGTGTTGGTTGGGTGATTCCTCCACTCTGAGACGGCAAGTGACAGTACGGACTTGTGCTCCCACGTCCCGTTGAGTATATATTGGGAGACCACAATATGCTGCATCCTTTATCCTTAGGAATCCGTGTCTGCCGCTTTATCGATCGCAATGCACTGAACACAGCATTCGGGAATATTGACTACCGTACAGTAAAAAGTATTCTGCAGTTTTGTGATTGGTTTGGTAATCCTCTCTGCCTAGATCTCTAGAGAATTCCATTTTACTCCTTTTCAGACTCCTTAAAGGAAAAGGTTCTCTGAGCGCTTGCCACTTCAGGCTCAATAAATATCGAAGGCGACTAGAGTCATCTTTTGTTTTTTCTCGACTCTTTAAAATTGAAAAAAAACGTTGTGTCAAAGCGTCTAAAATTTATTTTAATCGGAATAACATCACAAATTCCCCCATTGGTCTTTAGGTTGAGAAAATGGAGTCTACCAACCAAGGATTTCCCCTTGGAGGAAATCCT